>VMRN01000046.1:2413001-2458001 GCA_010277015.1 Poeciliopsis turrubarensis | reverse complement strand
CTAAGCAAAGTAACATGAATATAGACGGAGATCCAAGGATTCCCTAAAGCATTGCTCTCCTACTCTCTGACTCTCCTCACCTGACGGCTGAGGTGAGCTTGGCTGTGTTGTCTGACAGCATGCTGATGGCTCCTTCATCCTCGCCGTCCAAACCCTGAAGGAGCAACACATCTGTCATTAGTAAACCTCAATGAGTGTGAAAAATGTCAATAAAGAGTCGTTTTTAGGTGTTGCGTGTGTGTTTGTGTGAAGCTGACCATGATGCTTTTCAGCCGTTTGACCTCGTCTTCCTGGGCTCTGTAGGCATCAAGCTCTTCCTGGACTGACTCTGCCACCTCTGGGAATGGACTGTTAGAAAAACAGCAACATGGCAACAGGCAGACAACAGGCATTTATTTATTTATTTATTTAAATAAGGTATAGAAACCAAACAGTGTCAGAAACCTCACAAGTTAAAGGGGCAGTATTATGTGCTTTCCAGGCAGGCGGTGCCATTTTAAAGCACAATCAAGGAACTGTTAACTTCAGTTGTTAAAAAAAATTCTATATATTTCAAAAATTAGATATATGTTATTTTTGATATATATATATATTGTACACTGTTGCGCTGTAACCCTGTAACAGCAGTACAATCAGTATTGTACTGAGAGGTAGCTCTTATAACTCAGCAGATGAGCAGTTCCACCACATGTTTGCTAATTGCTGCTGGCTAGTCTGAAGGAGTAGGGCTGCTCTGTGAGGCAGAAGCTGAATGGAGCGTAAAGGATTTATAAAACGTGCAAAAAAAAAAAAAAAAAAAAAAATTAAGGCAACACTCCAGGTGTGTTTTTGATGAGGGAGTAACATTGTAATATTTCCTAATACTCAGTTTTACATGACACTGTCCCTTTAATGGCCTCAGATAGACAGAAAAAAAAAAAATCACTGATGAACTTCAGGACAGAACAGAATCATCTAGTTTCATCTAGACATTAAGCTACAAGCTAAGTGACGTTTAAAGTCAAATTATTCTAAACTTGAGTTAGAAAGTGGTGGTTAAAACTCCTGGTGATGTTTGTGAAACATGTTGCTCAGGAACTGACCTGCCCTTGTGCTTCTGCCAGAACTTATCAGCAGCAGTGAGGTCATAGGTCTTCTTGGTCTTTTTCTTTGGTCTGGCGCCAGCGTGTGATGGATCGGTCCCCCCTCCCTCCTCCATCATCACCCTGTTCAGATGGAAGTCCTGATGGGCACAGAAAACAGCTCATGTTTTGTCTGCATGTCTACCAAGAGCTGAGACCCTCTAAAAGGTTTTAGTATAAAATGGTCCTGCATTAAAAAATTTTTTTAAAGAAATTAATTACTGATTAACTGATCCATCTGTAAATGTCATTTTTAATGCAGTTTCTCCTGCATTACAGGTGCACTGCAACATGAAACACTTTACTCAGACAGGCTAACTCACCAGGACATCATGGATCAGGGCCTGATAGGTCCAGGTGTGGTGAAGGGGCGTGGCCATGTCCATGTTGCGGTCTGCTAGAACCAGAAGGGGTCTCTGGAAACTGGCAAGGACAAAATCGATCATGGGTTATGGAGATCACAGAGCAACATGGCTGACCTGTTACAGAACATCTCATCATCTCTTTCTGCTAAACATCTTTTGTATTTTCAAGTTTCAGATTCAATCAACCAAAGTTTTTTTCCAGCAGCTTGTATTTTTGGCTCAAATACTCATATCATTAGTTGTACGCTGTTGTTAAAATCAACCTAGTGCTGGGCAATAAACGCATTTTTCTGTTTTGGAGAGTTGAATTTTTGGAAAATCAGACTAAAAATTCAGGTCAACCCACAGATTGAAAAATTTAAATAATAGTAAGTTTTAAAGATATTTTCTGTAATTTACAATGTAATGCTTAACTTGAATAAAAAGTTAAAAAAGTCACATTAGCTGCATTGTCATTAATTTGAGCAACTCAACAATTGTAATGATTGATTAAAATCTAGCTTAACATAAAAAACATTCTACTGTTCACCGACCTGAACTGTCCGGCACTCATACTGTCTCCCGTAAACAGACTATTTCTGGCATCCCGCAGGTTCTCACGGAGCTTTTTATCCAGCTTCTGTACACACAACACAATATACACAAAAGACATCGATCTGTTGGAAATTGTTACAAAACAAAATCAAAAGTATTCTGCTGAAGAGGGTATAATATCCTTTGAAAATGGAGAACTTCACTGCAGACAACGATAAGAACATAAAATAAAAATGGAAACTAAAAGCAGAAGAGATTCACTGCAAATGCTTCATTCCAGAATATCCTGAGCTTCCTGGTCTGTTGAAACACTTTTACAGAGAGAATAAAAGACAGAAACACCAAACAATCTCTCTTTAACCCATCTATTCATATTCAAAGCGTTGAGAATATTTTTGGTTTAACTGATAAATTCATATGATTTAAAATAAAATAAATTAGGCATATTGGAACATATCAGGGATGTAATTGGAAATGCTTAACTTTCTCCCTTTACAACACTCAAAAAACTTCCTCCAAAAGTGTCAGAGGTTTCCAGCTTCTGTCTGACAACTTACCACAGCCACCATCTCTGCAGCATTTCCCCTGGGGCATCGGATGATTGGCACTGCACCTGAAGCACAATGTCACACACTGATTAAGTTTCAGAAATTTCATAAAGTCAATTATTTTTACCCTGCATCTAAACAAGAAAATGCTGTGGTAAAGGTGAACATATCATCTAACCATTATGCAACACAGAGGAACCTCAGCTTCCATGTTAGATCTCAAAGGGAAAAGAACATTTACAGCCAAACGGGAAACTGATTTGAGAAATCACTGACTTTATGTACTACTGTTCAAACAATTTAACAATATGTAATTAGTTTTATTAGTAGTACTTAAGAATAAGTAGACAAATCTTTGAAGAACAGCAAACATTTACATGTTCCAATTTAAATGAAACAACAGGGCAGTTTGGTCCAGTTGTACAAAAGTGAGGGTGAGAGCTTATCCAGCGATCAGATCAACCGTCACAAAGGTCTGAAAATCAGCCACTATCCGGACAAAATGCTGTGAGAGAAACTGACTGACAGACCCACCAGGTCATGTCTGTACGAAGGATAATAGTCACCTGTCTATTACCAACTTAGCAACTTTGAAAAAAGTCAATATCAGCCAAAATCAGATTTAGATCGGCAAAAATAAAAAAAACCTGCAATCAGTGCAATCCTTACATCTTCTTTCAATTTGCAAAATTACATTTCCATGTAAATTGATTTCAATGCTTTCAATTTCTTACATCTCCTTTTCAAAATAAACCGCATCTCTGTGCAGTCGCAGGTGATCGGTGTGCATTGTGTGAGCCATTCTTCTTCTTTAACAGTATCTAATGGTACTCACCCAGAGTAACAAAGAAACAAAAGAGGCTGTCTACGATGGTGTCCATTATGGCCTCCATGTCTGTGTCTTGGATGTCTGCTCTGTTGATGGCTGCACAGGTCAGAAATGCAGAGACAGTTTACATTAACTATGCCAGAACTGTAACTCAGTTGTGTATGTTTTTTAGAATGTTGTTCAGGAAAAATGGAGCAGCTATGAGAAATCTGAAAGATCAATATTTCCTTTAAAGCACACAATGGTTGATTATGACCTCAGCTAAATGGTGTTTAAATAACACCTCAATTTTCATTCCAACAGTGCCCTTATGCATAAAGTTGAGGTTAAATGATTACACAAAATAAAACACTGATATGACTGAGTGATGGTTGCTGACTACAGTCACACCACTGGACCTGAGCGTTGGAAAACATTTAAGACTCATCGCATCTGTTCAGGTTTTTATCAGTCCCTCCATCATGAAGAATGCGATGTCGTTATCCCTTGAATATACATTGACTCTCTAGGTGGAGACCTCACCAAGAACATTCAGTTCAGCATTGATGCAACAGCAATTGACCAAATATCAAAATTGACCAATTTTCTCCTGACTATTTTGATTAAGACTGTTTTTCTCAATAAATAAATGCATCAAAAATAAAAATCCCACTGTTTTTTTTTTTTTATTTGTTTTGGGGTTTTTTTTTCTTAAAAACACCTCAACATTTACAAGTAAAGTACTTTTACTTTTTAGCTTGAATGAAAATCAGATGTTGGTTAGGGACAGGTGCTTTGATGTACGGAAAAACTCTTGAAATTCCTTCCTTTTCTTTTGGATAGAAAGCCTCTAAGTCAATGAAAGAAACTGCAGCGCATGTTTTTCTCTATTATGTGTCACATTCTTTGAGGAAAAAAACAGAAGTGGTAAAATTAAGAATTTTCAAGTCAGCTCTAAGGAAACTGGAAATTGAAAGGGATGAATGATCAAAGTCTGGTTAATCTAGTACAACTTAGAAACCCCAAATCAGCTGTCAAAGATCAATGACAGCTGTCATTGTTCTATAACTGGAACAATGACAGCTTCCAGCCATTGTTCCAGTTATAGTGCTGAAAAATCCATGCTATCCCAGAGGGAAATAACTATTTCAGAGCTATGACAGGAAGCAGGTTACAAGTGAGAAAAGTGGAGTGTCATTGCTGAGGTCACAAAGAGAAATGACAAGAAAAGATGTATATTAATATTAATATATTACCATGGTAAGAGATGAGCTCTTTGTTTTGGTGGCAGAGGATGAACATATCATCTTCCAGGGTGATGAAGTTCAGGTACTGATCAAAAACCTGCAAAATAAACACTATTAATGTCAAACCACTGAAAATATAGGAAAACCTGTAACATGGCTTAATTCTCATGTCATCTGCACTTTATAGAAAACTGGAGTCTAGATATGTTCACTTTGTATTTTCTTTTTAAAGCTAGTGAGTGTAGTCAGATGCACACCATGGCCTGGAAGTTAAAAACTAAAACTCAGAAGGAAACCTCTGTAAGAATGTTTTCTAGCTGTCTTCTCTGTTTATTTGCATGGAGCAGTCAGTGAGATCTGGATCCATGTGATCCCTCAATACGGATATTGATGCCAGGGCTGAACTGGACCACTGTAATACCAGGTCTCATTACATCCTCATAGTAATGATTGGTAGATTCTATGTTTGTAAACAGGAATGCACCAATTCACTTTCTTCACTTCAGATACCGATACCAACATCTGATGCTGAGTATTGGTCGATGCCAGTCTGATAGAAAAAAATATGAGTTGAATTGACTTAGAACTTGCATTTGTTCAGTCAGTGCAATTAGGAGTAGAACAGCCAATGTAAAATAAATAATAAAGAAACTGAGAAAAACAAATGGTTGGCTGCCTTGGGCAAACATGTTAAAAAAAAAAAACTGCAATAAACCTTTCAAATAATTCAAAACATGCTATTAGGAAATCTAAATTGAATATAAAAAAATAATAATGAAGCATGATTTTGGTAAGAGCACAAAGTGTAGAATAAGACTGAGTAGATCTGTTTTGGTGGATCTTATGGATTGGGAACATCGTCACTGTTACCCCATCAACCTCTCTGATATTGCAATGTCTGGGTGGTGGATGTTGTCAATAAACCCCCAGGTGCCAAATGCAGGCCTGCCACTGGGATTATATTAAATAACTCAAAGTTTTTAGAAGAACTTGGACTGAGTTCTTCTAAACACAGAAGAGTTCTTCTGAGTTCTGGGTTAAACATTGCGGTGGTGATTGTTTAACCACAATGTCCTTCAGAAATCAGTTCACTACTATTAAGATGTTCATTGTGTCTACAACATTTTTAACAGAAACAAACTGAACTCTTAACAAAGCCTAAAAACGGCTGATCTAAGCACAGTTACCTTGGTGACTTGGCTGACTGCATTAGCAGCCAGAGCAGCACTGGCAATGTCCTCCAGTTTACTCCGACTGATGGCAGAGATGAAGTTCAGGAAGTACGACTCATACAGCTGGCTCCTCAGATCCTACACACACAAAGTTATACACAAAATGCCAATATGTCACACACTGTTAAATCCAATGTGGTTCATAAATTGATAATATATACTCAGCAAAATTCTGAACGTAAAACTATTTTCCAGCCGTTTTCTCCCTACGGGCATTAACTGAACTCAAAGATCTATGTACACAAAAGACCTCTTTCTCTCAAATATAGTTCCCAAATATGTCCCAGAACCAGTCAGTATCTTGCCTCACAAAGGCTGAAACATCGTCTTCACTTGAGAGTTAATCATCAAGCTGAGTCATGTTTCTAGGCATCAGACAGCTAAAATGTGGGAGCACCTGACAGATCCTGTCGATGTTCTCCTCTGTGGGCATTAGGAAATAGATGGCAGGAACGTCGGGAATAGGATCTCTGTCCGAGTGAAGAAGCCTACACATACAAAAATAAGGTGTAGCAGAACACTGTTTATATAAATGCAACGAAAAACATAACTTTGTATTACTGCTCATATAATTTAGCCAGCAGTTTGGTTCCTTTTGTCCCTTCAAAATACAAACACCAATTTTCATTTTTGCTTTTTAACAAACCTTAAAGCATTAAAAAGGTTTTTCTATTTACAATTTCAAGACATAATAGTTGCTAGGATATTATTTTCCTGAAACAAACTGAGAAGCTGCGTGTGAAAAATGAAGTTAACCTTTTCTAATTTATAATAAGAGGGCGACAGCTGCAGTTGATCTAAGTCTTCGACTAATTATAAGCAAAAAACAATGGGTAGTTGGAAATTTTGATAAACTAAATTACTGCTAAAAGAAATAATCATATAAATAGGATAAATCAAATATTGAAATAATCTAATTTAATAATCTATTAATCATTAACTGGAGCATGGAGACTCAAAAAAGGTCAAATGCTGAAAGAACACATTGAGAGCAGCAATGAAACACAAATCATTTATTCAGAAAGGATTTTAATACTCTGTAGCTTTATAACATTTTATTACAAATTTCAAACGTTTACGTTTTTTCTTTGCTTTTTGTCTTTTTGTTCGTTTTTGTAGCAATGTTGCTCAAGCTTGGCTGACTGTTTTGTGCCGAGCTATATAAACCAATAAGACTGACTGAAATACCTTGAGCAGGTGGAACCTGGCTTTAAAACCCTCATCACTGCAGCTTTATTAGCAGCCATGTTGCCTCATGCAAATTAATCATCTCTAAAGCCCTCTCCCTGAATCCTAGCAGTGATGAAGAAGAATCAGACAAAAAGTGGATCATTTTATAAAACTGGAGTTGTTAGCGTCCATATAGAGGCAAGTCAGTACTGTAGAAGGTACAAGTCCAAATAATAAAAATACAACAGTATGTTTCTTACAGATGAAGAGTGATGCCCATGTCTCGCAGCTCTTTAACCGACAGCAGTGGAGAGATGATATCTTGACCAAATCTGTCGTATATTAACACCTGCAGAAAATCAAACATGTAAACACGAGTCGGCCTGTGTTATGTTTCTCCTTTGTTCTGCTGCTTGGGAGCCCAAAATGTGGTGGTGGCTTGTTGGAAATGGCGTCCTTTGGTTTGTAGAAAACAATTGTACTGTACGACTGCAGCTAAGGGTTTGAAACTAACATCCGTCTTGTTTTTTTAAAACTGCTGCCTGCAGAAGTTTGACACAGACTTCTCATCTATGAAAGGCTTTGATTCTGAAAAAATTCCACATTTACACTATGGGATACAGCATATGAGTTCAGGGGTTAAATATTGATTTATAACAATCCATTCTGCTTATCAGTGCTCGACTTTGCTACAATTTTTGGCTTTGTTTCTCTTCTCTCTCTTCTCACTTTTTGCCACCTGAACACAGACACTCTGTGGGTCAGGGTTGTTCTTCACCAGCTTGATCCTAGATCTTTGAGCAAAGATAGTTTGGAGGGTTTGTTCATGTTCCTTAAAAAGCATAACACTGTTTCTAGTCAAATCATGTCCTTACGCTAACTGACTGAGATACTTCCATCTGAAGCCGATCTTATCCAAGGCTCTTATCTTCCTCGCCAAAGGTCTAAATATCAGTCACTGTCCTCTTCTGCTCTGCTGTGTGAGACGTTTGACTAACAGACCAGCCCCCCAGGTCACGTCTGCACATTTGCAGTTAACAATAGTCACCCCACTGTTGCCAACTCAGCAACTTTCTTGCTGTATTAGTAACGTTTCAGATTTTTAAAAAAATCAGCATCAGCCAAAATTGGAATCGGCAGACCAGGCTTTTTAAAGACTGGTGTTCAGCCAGAAAACTGCACTTAATAATAAATAATAAAATATTGTAATAAATAATAAGGAATATTTCATTATTTATTTAGGGACAGATCCATTTGGCCTCTGTGTTCATAAAATCCCTTCATGTGTGTGTGAATGAGCCCACACACACATGAATACTAACTTTTTGTCCCCCACTTTGTGACTTTAATTGACCCAGCAAAGGAGAAATGAGTGGCCCAGAGACCAAAGTGTTACCTTCCATACTGGCTCAGCTGCTGCATTCTTCAGAGGAGGAGTGTTGAAGTTCAACATTCGCTTTAAGGCGACTGCAGAAACACAAAGACACCATTTACGCTCTCAACAAGTCCTCAGATGAGCATCTTCTCATCATAAATATCTTGAACTAAACAAATACATAAATCAGACGCTGTTCTTGGTAAAAGGTACATAGAGGACAGGTTTTGGTTTGTAGAGAAACCTTTGGGACATATGGAACCTCACATGTAATTGCCATGGGACTGCAATTCTCTAATCTTATTCCTACAGAAATTCCAAAGAGGAACCAAAAACAGCAGCATTTTGCTGTCTTTTTAAAAAACTAGAAAAAGTAAAAATTTAAGAACAGATTTAAAGAGCCAAAATGTTCCAGAATCACAATTAGCACCACTTTGTACAAATCCCATGTGAGGTTGGAAGTAATCTTTTCATTTCACCAAAATATTTCTTTCTGAAGCAGTCCATCCAGAGTGAGAGCATCAATCTGACTTTAGCTCCTTGTGAAGGGATCTAAAGATTAGGGTGATGGGAATGAGGCCTTCCAACTCAAGAGATAAATCGTCAAAATACCAGAAAACATGCAAAAAGCTATTCTGGGAACGCAATGGAGAGACTGAGCTTTTCATTAAGACTTGCCACTTATAAATACAACAAATACTGGAAGAAATGGAACATTCATCGGAGCCTGACACCAACTGCATAATTAATGTAATTGCCTTTTCTTTTTCTGTTTTCATTGAATAGCAGTCAACTGTTTCTTGTCAAACTAGTATATATATAATGTCTCGGTGTGTGTGTGTGTGTGTGTGTGTGTGTGTGTGTGTGTGTGTGTGTGTGTGTGTGTAGGTGTCTGTGTTGTATTTTCGGGGCAACATTATATATGGATGCATTTCATTGTAGATCCTGGAGTTTCACGTGAAGACTTGTGTTTGAAAGACATGAAGCCTTCAGCGTTAGCAGCAGGCTAGGACCACGTAGTTCTTCCGCCTGAAATCATTCACCGCAAAAAGCTGACACACTGCCACTGCCAGAGACACTTTCGTTATTAGGAATTTGATGTAAGTGGCAGATAAGCGAAGGCAGTTTCTCCCGTAAAGCCGCTGCCGCGGGAAGGGACTCGACCGGCGGCTAGCTAGGCGGGCTGTGGGCCAGTTCGGAGGCTGACACGCAGCGACAGAGGTCCAGGTTCTGACCCGGGCTTTTCAGAGCAGTCTGCCAGTAATTTGGCAGCCGTCCTGGCGCACAGCAGTTCCTACCAGAAGAAAAAATAAATACTTTCGCTCACCTGTTTGCTTTTCTCGGACAGACGTCGCCATGTTTTATGTTGATAGTGATGACGAAACCATTGACGTGGCAGCAGCCCAGACGGACGAAGCCCTCCTTTAGAGATTAGTGGATAGCGAAGAGGTATCACTCTGGTTCTTTTCCTGGAAACTGTATTGTGTTGGCTCGATTCATCACTCGGTCTTCACTGGTACGTGTTGTAATTTTCATCGTTAAGTAAAGTGCAAAGTAAAGTGTTTATTTTTCTCAAGTTGAACGCATGATTTGCATTAAATTAAAAGACTATGTTCAGTTTCTCAAAAGACATCAAACCAATGCAGTTTTTTCATTAACCCCCTATTACTATTAAACTACTTTTAAGGTCCCATGTATTTGACTTTACTGTGTTATAACTAAACGACAGTATGTCATTTCCCTTCACTATTGACTACACTGAATTGCAACGTACTAAATCAATTGAATTAAATAAACATGAATTATATCTTATATGATTCAATATGAAGTTCCCTAACAAAGTACGTTATGTATTATTTATATAAATACACAGCAAAATGTTATTTTAGTACTATTTTAATTCCAACTTCCTCCTGTCTCTTGACAATGTGCCCCTGAGCAAGGCACAGTACCCCAAATTTCCTACTGATTTGATTATTACTTTGTTCACATTTGTGAGTATAAAAAGGTGAATGTAGCCAAGTTGTCCATTTATATCTCAATCCTTTATTTCCTGTAATTTTGATGAATTGTGGCTTACAGATAATGAAAAATCCAAATTGAGTGTCTCGGAAAATTAGGATGAATACTGGAGACTCGTGGTGTCACAGCCTAATCAGCAAATCACATCTGTAAACATCTGTGCTTCATCCAAGTATTTTTACAGAAAGTTGAGCAGAAGGAAAAACTGTGGAATAAATGAACTTCATTTATAGCAGAGTATAAATGAACTGTGGTATAAAAAACTGTGGTATAACTGACATGTCAGAATTTTCAAAATTCTGTTTAGAATTTCCCTTTTTTATGTCATATTTAAATATTCTGATAGAATTGTTTTATTGGTGAGTCATAATTATCAACAGCAAAGTTTAAAGGCTTGAAATATTCCATTCTACATGTAATCTAAATACAACTTTTACTTTCTGAAATTTACTTTCTGAGAAAACTATTCTTCCCAATATACTTTTTATAAAGTTCTGTAGATGGCGCATCTTAAGATGCGGCATTTACTTGGAATTGGTAGAGACAAAGTTTCATTACTACTTTTCCTGATGGCTGAGGGAGAAAGCATTTTTGTAATTTTATGTTTGTTACTGTTAAATATTTTTATCAGGTAACTGTTGAAAAAAATGGCACTTGATGTCACTAAAAGTTTACTCAAAGAAGATGAATTGTTTCATATTTAGCTCCAATTCTCATCTTTTTAAAAGTTCAAACATCCTCCCAAAGATCAGAGAAGCAGAATGAAACACAGAGCAAGAATTTGATTTTATGAAAAGCAGAAAAACAAACACGAGGAAACTAGCACTTAATTTTAAAGCATATATAAAGTAAGCACTGTACAAATCACAAGAGAAAAAAAGTGTTGCAAAAACATTAAAAAAAAACTAACAGAATTAAAATCTGTAACATGACATGATACAGAGGTGGAAGCACAAACATCCAAAAATAGATGCTGGGAGATGGTGATAAAATCCAGTCCTCAGTTCCGTATTGCTGCTCATGCAGTACAACTGAAACAGTAAAGCCAGTAATAAAAGTTAAATCAGTTCATTAATGCTATGAAAACACCTTATTCTGAACAAATCTTAAGTTTGAGGGAACATCATTACATAAAAACAGTTCTAAGAACTTTTTTTGCAATTAATCCCTTGATGTTTGTGAAGATTTTTTTTTACTGCATCTATTTTTAAATCCAAGTTTTTTTCCCCCAAAAGACAATCATTTAAAAACAACTTCCTGACAACCATAGCAGAGTTATGGATGTCAGATTCTACTCTAATTTTGACAAAAATAAAAACAAAACTAAAACCATTTTTTCATATGAAGGTTGTCTGTTGACAGAAAACGGTTTTCCAGTTGGAGCCAATAATTGGTCCCATAACACATTAATGAGTCTGCATTATTACTTCTGTACACACTAGTTTAACCTGAAACTAGAGAGCTTTGGGAGTGTCAAACAGGATTAAGAGACATAATTCCATGTTTTGACTTGAGATGCATAATATATTATAAAACAGCATTCATAGCAATACTAGTGAGTACAAGCTTGCAATCCCAAAAGGTTGCTTGGATACTGCATTTGGCAGGCTATATTATATATTTTTTTAACACCCTCTGTGGAACAGATCTTAGAAGATTAATCACAACTGATACTGTCATCACAATATTTCACCTAATTATTGCAATATCATGTTTTCTTGATATTGAAAGAAAGTTGAATTGACAGAAGACAGAGAAACATGACCATGAACCCACTCCGACTCATAGATTTAAAACCTCATCAAACTGAGTTTAAGCTGATCAAATCTGAAAGGAATTTTTTTTGTTTTGAACCAAAATATGATCAACATGCTAAAGATTATATGCAGTGTCTCTGGGACACTGATGGGAAAAAAATTTAACAACTTTAGAAAATAATATAGTATATTGATCAGTGAAAAGTCCACTCCACAGAAGCTGTCATGAAAAACAGATCGTCTCGTCTCCTTGTCCACATCTAAGAGTCTGAAGGGAACAGGTGCACATGATGGCTGATAGCCTGCTCCATGGAGCTTTTAAAGGCCTTGTAGGTGGAAGTAACAGGCAGGAGGAGGTGGTTGGTCGCTGGTTTGCTCTGAGGGAAAAGCCCGTCGTCCCGCCTTTCCACTGTGTTCTCCTTCTGCTCCTCCGGCTTGACATGGTGGAGGAAGGAAATGGTGGGAGGTGGGCGGAGGCCCACTGCTGGAAGCTCATCAGCTCCAGTGACAAAGCGAAGGACGTCCTGAAGGGAGATGGAGCTCCTTCCAACTGAGGACATGGACACCATGTTTTAAAGGTTTTTTTTACTGAAATAATCTACAAAGATCAACTATGTCTGTCCAGATTTAATCTGGAAATATTTTTATTTAAGCTTGTTTTGAATCTGGAGTACTGATATTGATTCAGGATGCAAAGTTAGTTGAACATCCTACCCTCACACTCCAGCAGGAGGTGTCTCCAGAAGGAGACAATAGGCGCCTCTAGGTTCCGTGTCTCCTGCTGTTCGGAGAAGTTCATGGTGAAGAGCTGGCCGAGCATCTCGGCTGTCAACGCTTTGCTGCCATCACAGAAAACACCGAAGAAGATGGACGGGAAGAGCTGAACCTGGATCAGATCAAACAGAAGTTCAGATTTTCTCAGTCTAACTCCTGTTTGTGACGTCGTTGTTAAATGCTGGTGCTGTTTAACATCGGGGTTTCAACTACTGTAATGAAAGTCAGCCTTAAATCACCTGATCAAATACACCCAGGGTGTGCAGGCCTTCTCGTAACCTGCAGGGAAAAAACAAACAAAAAAAAAACTGTAAAGTTATTACAGGAAATTTGAATTTTTGAAGGGCAATGTTGACTTCATAATCCATTTTATCTCTGCTTTTGGTTTCATGTAGTTAAAATTTTCTTTTTATTTATTGTTGTTGGTTGCTGTGTTTTATTTTGCATATTTAAAATATCTTCAGGTTTCAACGTGAACTGTTTTATAGAATATGAAAATTTACTAATTGTTAAGAGAGCAAACTTGTATTTTCATGCCATTATCAATACTTTACTTGAAAATGGTCTCAAAACAATTATCCTTTATTGCAACATTTACTGAGAAAATTTGCCTAAAAATATTTGTCGTTGTGACAGGTGTACTCGTGACTGCTTGGCTTCACCTCCATCTCGGCGTATTTTCCTCACCTCTGCAGAGGCAGCTGCATCCGGGTGATCATGGTGAAGTTGACCAGATCTTCCACCAGAGCCTCTCTCTCATCCAGACTGCTGACCGGTCTATTACAGCCTGCCAGCTCCAGGAACTCCCAGTTCGCTTTCGTCACTGCCTTCAGCTCATCTAGAGACTTGGCTGCTGCAATCTAGATGGACACACACCAGCTGGTCAGCCTTCCCTTCAGGCTTCCCTGAGGCGGCGGACTCGGCCCTGCACTTACCCGGTGGACTTGCTGGGTGAAATGTGTTTCAGGGGTCATGTGGCTCAAACTGAGGGGGCAGTTGGATGGGTAGTTAAACAGACACTGGTAGAGACCGTAGGAGAAAAAGCTAATAGGTGGACCACCGTGGACCAGACAGAGAGCCAACAGAGAGCCTATGTCAAAGTACAGATCCTCACGCAGAGCTAAATAAAACACACACACACACACACACTTCATTTATGGCTGTCATTTGTTTCCAAAATGCACAAAAGCAACGGCTTTTGTCATCTTGCATGACACATTCCAGATAAAGCTCACCCTGGGAGTCCAGCGACAGGTTTTTGGATCCGCTTGGGCCCTCAAACACCACAGAGTTCTGGATCTGCTGCATCAGCAGATTCAGGAAGTACTTTCTGGTTGCGTCTCCAGTGCAGTGAGCGCTGGGCAGGGTCAGGAGCTGCTCATCTTTGAACCTGGAGACAGAGAGTTGGCGGATGAAGAGAAGAAACTGCAGAACACATCTGAGGTTAAGAACGCATGTTTACCTGACAGACAGCGAGTGTGTGGGGTCAAAGTCGGTCCTTCTGACTAGGTCCAGGCCAGCCAATAGAGCCTGGCCTCTATGGACCTCCACCTGGGCGCTGACAGGACAAGAGTGAGGAAGTAAAGACTGTAGGACCTCCTCAGGTGACTCAGGTCTTACACGAGTACACGGTCTAAAGAAAAACAAAAAAGAAAGGAAAACAAAGAATGAAGAGCAATAATAAATTGTGCAGGTGGAACCGGAGCTTTGAAGAGTTTCATGTGTGCACCTTTTACAGCCAAGGGGGGAGGGAATGGGAGCCATATGGCGCTTGGACAGTAAGCTTCTCTTCTGGCGGTTCTGAGGTGATGCAACCAGAGAAGCTGGCGCAGACAAAAACACGAGGTTCAAAACTGCTACACCAGAAATCTTCTATCATTAACCATAGCAGAGGAGATGACATACAGATGTATGCAGACGTAAATCACAGAGAACCGACCTTTCCCATCCGTTGCATTTATGCAGTCGATGCAGGCCCAGTCTGTGGTGTCCAGCTTCAGATCTGAACATTTCCTGTGGGTTCCTCTGGATCCACAAAGGCAGCATCGGATCATCTCGAACCACCTGGAAACACACCGGACACTGAAGCTTCAGAGTTTCTGTCAGCATTTATGATCTCCATCTGAGATCAGTCCCCTTCCGTATTCACGGAGGAGTATCTTGTGAACTAGCTGTAATAAAGAGCAAGGTGTGGACTGTGAGCAGCGCAAACACAAGAGTGATTGACAGTGCCAAGACCCTCTTCCTGGCTCTGATTGGTTGTTTGTGAACAGGAATGGTGTAATTCTACTGAAATACACCATTCCTGTTTAGTCCCAAATATCACAAGGATACCAGGACACTGGTGATTTTATTTTTATATAATTACGAAATATACACTTTCATTTTCAGTGTCAATGTTTTTATGTTTACAGATCAACCACAACACGATGTACCCCTTCTTAGAGTATGTGCGCCCCTGGTTGCAGAGGCAGGTAACAGAGTCACAGTGACTGTAAACCTCCAGAAGATCAGAGTATGCATTTGCCTCCAGTTCCCACGATGCATCTCTGCACAGAAAAAAAAAAAAAAAAAAAAAAAAGAAATACATAAAAATATATGTATATATATCAAACAACCTTAAATATTTAGCGCAAGAAGAAATTCTACGTACATTCTTACTCTTCTGAACAGTTTCATAACCTGTCATTTAAAGGCTGGATAGATTAGTGAATGCAGTAAGTGCAGTTACAAAGAGTTGCTTAGACTCAATATCTTGTAGGTTTTTATATTCTATATGTCCTGCGAACACATGCGTGATGCAGCTGACCAACAAGATAAACTGTCCTCTGTGCTCAAAGCTCATCTACATTGTCAGTGTCTTAGATCTTTAAACTCACAGGGGGTAATGGAGAAATATGTACACATTTTTAGGGGGGAAAAAAAGTGTAAAATACTCTAATATTTAAGCTATAAAACAGGTTCTTGTTTACGTCAGATATAATATATAGCTATTATATCTATAATCTAGATATAATTGTGTCACCTTTCTGGGATGTATATTCCCATTCTGACCATCTCCTGTTGGAAGTTCTCCTTGTTGTTACAGAGAGTACATCTGAAGAAGAAGAGTCCCGCGCTGTGGGCCTGATGCTACACACAGAAAAACAATCAGAAAATCCTTTGGAATTTATTTAGTAGTGGTCTATAAAGTCTTAAGAGGGATTAGGAAGGTAGAAAACAGAATAGTAACATGAAGGCAGCATGTACAACATAATAAAATAAATGAAAGATAATCTAAAATTAGTGAGTGCCATTAATTTAAAGAAACAGTCTCAAGCTGCCTGTTTCCTTTATTTAAATGTCCTGTGATATTTAGAGTTTTCAGCGTTTTTTGCAGGATGCTCATATGCAACAACTTTTTAACTTCAGATGTTTACTTTATAACTAAAAATATTGTAAGAGCAGGTGAAGCTGTGAACGGGTCAATAAATCACTGTCAATCTAATCAGCAAGCAAGAGGAGCAGATGTACTGAACTCCTAGAGTTCTGGTGTTAGCTATAGTTTCCTCTAAAGAAAGCTGAACAGGTGTCATCACTTTGCATCGGAATGCTGATGCCGGGTTTACATAAACTGAAAGAACAGCTTTCTGAACTTAAAGGTAAGAGTTTCGAGCTGACGAGAAGAATAAAGCATCAGGGCGTGCAGCTGGCCAGAGGACTGTTTTCTCCTGAGAATTGTGCTACAAAACCTTTCAGAAAAAAAGAAGGAAAAAAATTTGCCTAATTCACAATCAGCAGGTCAGATTTTTTTTAAAAAGCCACAAAACTGCAACTGCTACACTCCTATTAATTAGGTCACATTTCCAATTAAAAGCCTTTCAAATGTGTTTACTCTGCAATGCTAAAGCGACTGTCAGACTGTTGGGCCGTATATTACCTGCACACAGTCTCTGTGGAACCAGCTGGCATGGCAGGATGGACACTTGAGGACAGAGTAGGACAAGACAGGCTCAATAGAGTCTAGACATATTGAGCAGGACTGAGGAAGACTGAAGTCTGAGTCTATGCAGAGAGACTGGGTTGGACTGTGATCCTGACAGTAAGACCTGCAGATGAAAACACACATTCAGGTAAATATTGTTACAGTTTTTCACATTGCAAGCAAGCGTTTTCTTAAGAGATTCAATTTTGAATTCAGCTGTTTGTTCCATATAAGTTCCATGTGTTTCCTGTTCTACACCTGAGTTTTCCAATCCTGAAAAATATAATTTAATCTGGATTTTTTTATACCATTCCGAATTGACCAAATCTGAATAAACGTGAGTTTGCTTTAAAGGCATTTTAACCCTAATATTCCATGCAAGAATGGATGCACAATCTTTGTGCATTTTACTGCAGCAGTTTATAAATAAGCTACATTCATGTTGACTTATTCCCCACTTCCTGGTCATTGGCAAAAGTCTTCTCACAATTGCAAATCAGGTGTGATCTGACACAAATACATTTATCATGAGCTTCATTAGTTGTGTCATGGGACACCTCAAATATCTGGAGAAATTAGGGGGGGAGAAATCAATTAAAATCAGAAATTGGATTTGAATAGAAAAAAATTGGAGATTTTATTTTTAAGCCAAATTGCCCAGTCATGCTTATTGGTGATGTGTCATTTCACACTGAAAATTTATTCAAAGACCAGGGAACTGCCAAAATAAGTCAGAAAGGCCTTTTAAAGATCCTTTTAATGCCACTTTGAAATAAATTTAAGACAAAAAAATATATATATATATATATATATATATATATATATATATATATATATAAATGGAGGGAATGATTGGGGAATTCTGCTGGCTCATATGAGTTGGTGATACCTTTGCACTAACTCATGATGAATGCCAAAGAAGCTATCTAGCTAGCAAGGATGTATTAGCAGCTAGTTACCAGCTGCCTTGAGTCACAAACTACGAGAAAGACTCAAACTAATGTCTGATAGAAAAGTCCAGCGAGATGAAAACAGAAACTACCTACTAAGCTACATCTTTCCACAAGTAAATTTAAGACCTGAGATTAACGAATTTGAGGCAAACTTACGTTTTTTAAAATGAATAGAAGATCAATTTAAAGCCTTAATTTTCACTTGTCATGAAGGAGCTCAATAATTCCAGACGTCATTTAAAGCGTGGAATCTGGACAAATCAGCTATAATATTAATTTTATGGAGCAAATTAAACATATCGTTTTAGTCTTGTTTACTGCAGCATAACAACACATGTAATGTGTAGAGTGGGAGGTCATTTTGATTGTGTATGTTTGAGCTTACGGGAATATTTCGTTGAACTGTGTGATGAACATCAGCTTCCTCCCACAGGGGAAGTGCACCACCCTCCTGCAGTTACTGACATTGCAGCCAACACATGCGCCCTTCTTCTTACAACCATAGCATTTCTGAAGCACATGAACAACACACAAATTAAAGGGTTTCTCCATCAAAATCAATTTTAAATCTTAAATAACCAATTTTCCAACTGTCTCGGATTTAATTTTGTGACTTTTCAGAATCTTTCAGACGAAACAACTGATATGTGTCCACCCTATTTAGCACTCACCATCCGAGCTGCCCTCCTGACCTCCTGTTTGATGTCATCCACCAGGAAACCAAACACACCCTCGTTCTCTTCACCTCGCTGGTAAACTCCGCTAGACGTCAGCTACAGAAGACAAGAGGAAGCTCTTTGACAACAGCTCTTTGAAAAAATAAACTGATATTACAGATATTGTATTTCACTGATACAGCCTGGCAGGCCGCAATCTCAAGAAACCACTCTTTTTCAGTTTAAATTAGACATAGCCTGCTATAGTTGAAGGTGCTGCACAGATTGTACTTGTCCCGTAATAAATTGTCTAGAATATATCCTGGCTTAGACTCATCTTGTGTGAGGTGTGGGCACAGCCCTCCTGATCTCAGTCATATGTTCTGGCTTTGCCCCAGGCTCCTCCTCTTTTGGGAGTCAATCTTTAGGACGATTACATTTATATGTAAGAGGAATATTAATATTAAGGAATATATGCCCAGTTTTAGTCATTGGACCAATATGATATGCTAAAAAATTGACTAATACTGTCCAATGCTAATGTTGGTGCAGATATGTTGAAGAGAAGAATAAAATGCTTGACTGTAATAAATAAACAACAGATGAATCTACAGAAGACAGACAAGTCACAGATGCTGCTGCTCTGACTGGGCAACTGGGATTTCATCCCATAGACATTTGAAACCAGAAGTTTACATTCACCAAATAAAAAAAACAAACAAATTCTTTTTCTCACAAAACATGGTGTGAGGTCCAAACTTATCTTGTTTTAGAATTACCATCTAATTTCTATTAGCTGAAAGTCACAATGTTGATAAAAAGAATGTCAGATATTAACTTATTGATTTATCTATAATCAGTAAGTACAGGAGAACATATCGGTGTGTATAAAGTTGTAGTTTCAGCTGTATCTGTTAACATTGAATCACGTACATATAAAGTTGATGAAAACTCACCAAACAGAAGTAATGGACAGAGAATTTGTGCTCCTCGAGTTTGACCTTTTCCCCAAATAAGGCCGGGTCATCATCACTGCATCTGCACAGAGCACAGCCTAGAAACACACAAAATTAAAATTCTAACATATTCAAACATATTCATATTCAAATTCAAGTGTATTGATATTTATTTATATCTTTTGTGAAAATAGAGCGGAGGAAATAGCAAAACAAACAATCCTGAAAAAATGGACAGTTTTGGAAAAATTTTGAGATCATTAATTGGAATGATCAGGCATTTCTCACAATAAGTGATACATTCTTGACCTGCAGTTTTACAGGGAAACACTGATTTATACACAGCTAACTCAGTGTTAGTGGAAACAGTGGCTTTCATGATTATAAATCACATACAATCTTCCTGTTTGCTGGACTTGTCAGCGTTCCTTAACCTTCTTGACTTCTTCCTCATGACTTCTGTCCAACCTGTGGGGACATGATGGACACTGATGACATTTAGTGAACAATTACCACACTACACAATTACCATACAATAGATGGCGCATTAGGTTGCTGATAACATAAAAACAAAATGAAAACGGATAGCACGGTTTCTCGTGAGCAGCAGTGACTGTGAACAAACCTCAAACTCTTTGCATCTTGATTGCTTTATATAATAATAGACTCACCAAGCAGTTTCTCAAATCAGGCAAAAAACATGAGCAACTCAACTAAACTTAGTAAATAAGTTTCTTTGAAGTTGTTTGTGTAAAACGAAGCAGCAGAACAATCATAAACATTTCCAGATCCATGAAGCTTTAGTTTCTAGAACAACTTCCTATTTGGTCAAGTAAAGAGTTAATGTGCCACCAAGATATTAGAAGAGAGTAGGATGGACATTATTGATGCTTTTCATCTGGTAACATGTTCTAAATTTGATATACCTTGATAATTATAATTGTATTGTGACTAATGTGTAGCAAATCTAGAATTTTCTAACAGAACTTCTTATTTTGTTGCACATAAATTCTAAGGTAATAAACCGAGACACTGATACAGTGATCCACCGATGAGGCTTTTCATGACCCAATCCGAGCTCTGCTGCAAGTTCTTTTAATGAACAGTGGTTCAGCAGAAAATAAAGGAATTCCATGATTATCCTCATTCATTGTTTCCAGTGATTTAATCAACCAACACTGAGGGGAAAAAACACGTTAAGCTGCTAAACAAAACAAAAGGTAACACCATAAAATACTGCCTTAAAGCCGAGATATAAACCTAGCTAAAATTAAAACAAAATCTTCAGCTATATCTTGTCAAATCAAACGTAAAGACCTGCACATCAAACAGATTCTCTCAAATGTAAGCGAAGTTTTCTCGCCCACCTTTGTCGAGCTGCCTATTCGAGATAGTGAAGAGCCAAACCCTCCGTCACAGTGAAAACGAAGAAATGTTCTTCCTTTAGCCTACCTTACCCCAGATGAATATTTTTATTCTGCATTCATATTTCACTCTTCTTTTGAAAGTTCATTTTTTTCTCGCTCGTCTGTTTACTCTTAACAATGTCCACTTTTAAATTTCCCTCTTTCAAAACAAGGGAAACCCATTTCCGTTTCCGAAAGTTTCTGTCCAACTGAAAACATTCTGCTCCCCCTTGCGACAGGAGCGAGAATAGCAGCCAATTGACAGTCATTTCTGACAGTCGTTAGATTGTAATTGATCGTAATTCTGAAATTTGTTACTCATATCAGAACATTTGAGTTCTTCATTTTTTACCTTAAAAAGTCTGCAAAAAATATATTAACGAATAAAAGTTGCATTGAAATAACAAACTAACTTTCAAAAATATCATTTTATTTTTGTTAGATTTAAATCAATATTTCTGAAAAGAGTCGATGTGCGTTTAATAGCTAGAGAAATTTAAATGTTTAAGAAAATTCGTGAAACTCAAACAAATCGTTAAGAGAATTTTATTCCAATTCATTAATTAGTTAAGGTATTGTTTTTATGTTGTTTTGGACACAACATTGTTCATTTATATTTTGTTATTCAAATGAAAAAACATATAATTATTGGTTGAAACTCATCTGCGCAATCAGTTTGCAATTCAAGGACACCAAGTGAAAAATCTTATGTGCAAATTAATTGCTAATGTTTAAGTACCACATTCACGGGATTAATAAGTAAAGCTGGTTAAAGATGTTTTTTTTCTGGTCCGCTTGGATTGGCTGACAAGCTCCAGTTGATTGGTTATCGGGTCTTTACAGTTGTGGCATCAGAACTGTCGCCATCACAGATTAGACAGGTGTTTTGTTTAGTTTTGTTTGGTTTTCAGCGTGTTTTGTAAGTCAAATTGTTTTGTTTTTGTTTTTTTGTTTTTTTTTGTGTGGATGCTTTAAAAGGTGTAAAATAACTGTTGCTTTGCAGTTTTGCAGGAAAAACCTGACAAGAATACAACAACAAACGCAAATTTCTCTGTGACTTTGAATTTGCCCAAATAAGTAGATGGTGATCGAGAGCGCAGTTGGTCAGTTGGCAGAGCGCGCGCACTATTTGCCTAGTGCTGACGCACTTGTCATGCGCTCCATTCGGGGCTTTTGCTCCATGTCTTCCCTTCTCTTTCCTTCCCGTTTCCTGTCCAGTTACTGTTGAATGAAGGTCACCGGCCCCTGAAAACACAGGTGAATTGTTTCTGCTTTAATATTATCTTCATGCGAATGAACCCACTATCCCTACAAGAATAAATTAGTTCGATTTTTCAGAGTATTTTTTATAGTGTAATATTGGCTGGTAAAACTGAAGAACTTTCCCAGAGGTAACCGCTGCGAACATCTCCTCTCCTCTGAGGTTTCCCACCTCCTCCCTCCCCGCCCAGGGGAAACAGTAGCGTCACCGGTGAAGGGCGGCGCCCCCAGGTACCCACATCATCAGCTCGGTCCACAACACGAACAGCTGCAGACAGACGCGGCTCTGTGTGCAGACGTCAAGGAGACTCCCCGGAGCTAAACCAGCTTTCTCTCGCGCTGCGGACCGAGCAGGAAGAGACGCGGAAACACCCGGAACGTTTGGAAACCTCGAAAAAAGGGAAGTTGGATAGTTTGTATTTGAGAGAAGTATGTTCAGCTGGGTGAAACAGGAGCAAGGTGGCCGCAACAAGGAAGGAGAGATGTACCAGACGGTCACGGAGGGACTCCAGACTCTCTACACCAAGAAGCTGCTGCCGCTGGAGGAGACCTACCTCTTCCATGACTTCCACTCTCCGGCCCTTGAGGGGGCCGACTTCCAGAGTAAGCCCATGGTGCTGCTGGTGGGGCAGTACTCCACCGGGAAGACCACCTTCATCAGGTACTGACCACTCTGTCAGCGGCCGCACCGCTTGGGGGGATCGAGGGGCTATTTCATGTGCTCAAATGAACTTTGTTTGTTATTGTACTACAAGTAACTTTATGCCAAAAGTATTAAATATCTCTACTTAAATCTATTTTGAAGTAAAATGCTGGAAAATTGAACAACATAAGTCAATGAAGGAATTACAGTCTCATATACTATTTTTAGTAAGAACAAAGTTGTGAAAATTAATTTTTGCTCAAAAATAGGATTTAAAAAGAAATCCGAGATTCTCCAAAGACAACATTTGGCTGGGAAGTTGATTTTATTGGAATCTGATCAGAAAAGGCAGAAGAATTTCAGCTTCAGCTGCCACCGTTCTGATAGCCTAAAGAAAGACAGAGAAAGAAACCTGAACTAGTTCTAAAACCCTGATCATTCAGGAAGAGCAGAACAAATGAATGAGTGTGAAGTCTTTGTTTACATTAGTCTGCAAGTTGTTCCACAAGGCAAAACTCCAACTGGATGTTATGGGATTTAGTTTAAAAGTGTAACAAGCTTTTCAGATCTTTTGTCTGTTGTGTCAACTGTCTGAAAAGTTCTGTATTTTTTTTTTGCTTCATTATCATCTACTCAATCCAATGTATTCCTCCATTTCGTACAACAAACTCCTCAGGGCGGGAATGCGGCACATTTTTGCTATATGTTATTTCTAAAAGGACCCATAGGTGCCTGGAGTATGAGGTCACCCTGCCTTTGGGTCGCCCCTGTCTGGTCTAGTGAGGAAGTCACAGGGTTGCATCAGCTGACCTGTTTAGGGGAAAGTCGGATTCCCAGGTCAAAGGATTGGTGTAGTGACGTGTGGTTTTGTGCAGGCAAGAAAGTCAGAGGATTTTAAAGTGTAAACAAGACTCAGGAATCAGTTCTTCAAGAAGAGTGTTCTGGGAAATCTTTTGCTCGCATGTGATTAGCCTGAGGGGCCTCAAAATAGCTTATCTTCATAGGATTATGACTGAAGCTGTTTTGTGTAAATGTGACAGATCAGCGTCTGAAACCTTTACAGTGGTAAGAGGTACATATTATAGCTAGACAAAACCTGTTTAGAGCAGCAAATGTCTTACAATTTTTTTATGTTATTTTTTTAGAAAAAAAAAATACTTTTTTAACTTACTGTAGAACATTTGTTGTAAAGGAAGCACCATTTTGGTTTTATTTTTAGGTTTTAGAACAAATAAAAAAATAACATTTGCAAAAAACAGGATGGATACATTTATTTCATTGGGTTTTATTTGAGGGGGGGCACAGTGTCCAATTTAATAAGAAGAAAAATAGATTCGAAAATAAAATGTATTTTTGGTGTCAGTCAAATGCAACATTTCTAAGGTAAAACTACTAAGACTTATTATTAACTTCCACTCTAACGTTTTACAATCTGGGTTTATCTTGCACTGAGGCATTTTCATGAAAAGGCTGCAAGTTTCACAGATGAAGATCTACAGAAGGAAATATGCATTGTTACTTTTATTCTTTATGGTTCATCATATCTCCCGAATATCCAGCCAGCTCTGGTTTCTTTTCCTTTGTGATTGTGTGTCTCTCCTTATATCTAGTTTTACAGATTCTTGTTTTGAGCTATTGTGCTATTTTGAAAAATTTGTGAGGATATAAAAGTAGCAGCAGGTTGTAGCCAGCCCTGCCAGAAGCTGATCTGGCTTCGGTTTTGTAATAAAATACAAGTCATTTTCATTGACGTAGGAGAAAATGTACATGAAGAAAAACGTTTGCCAAACGTAGATTTTTAGTACAGAAATGTAACGACTGATGCACAATGTATCGGGATCAGCTGATGTTGGTAATTTTTTAATTTCGCTCCATCTGTCCGATAAGTAAAACTGTACCAATATTAAAAACCGACACTGATTTCTATCTTGTCATTCGTGTTTCTGGAGCAGGACAAGGTTGGTCATAAGACAGTGGTTGAGAAGCAGCACAGGATTGTGGGTGATGAAGTGATGCAGATAATGTTTTTATTATATCCTAATAAATAAAACCCTGGAAAAAATTGGGGTAGTTACTTTTGACGACGAGTATAATTTCCAGTGAAGGAGAATACTCTAGGTATTTGTGTTATTTGCCCTCACAGTATGTTTTAATGAGACGGGTGTATGAAGACCTTGAAGTGTGTGACTTCCTGGATGAGAAAGTTTCCCAGCAGCTGTAGTTTGTTTACAGCCTCTGGGGAAAAACTCCACACCTGAGACACTCCATGCACAGTCTGTCGTAGACACACACAATGACACAAGATAACAGAAAACTTGTTAGTAACCTCTCTAATATGTCTTCTGAATGACAGACTGACGCAGTGCTTCTCAGTTCCGGTCTTCAGGCCCCCCTGCCCTGCATGTTTTAGGTGTTTCCCTGCTGCCACACACCTGGATTGAATCTGTGGGTGATTAACAGACTAATCAAGGCTTCAGTAGCACTTGATGTCTGCGGAAGAGGTAATGCAATCATTTGGATCAGCTGTTCTGAAATAGAGGCACATCTAAAACATGCAGAGCAGGGCGGCCTGAGGACTGGAATTGAGAAACACTGCTAGCTTTACTTCCTTTGAAATCCATTCAGTTCGGTTTTATTTATATATATATATATCTAAATTAATCTGCAGCAGTTTCCTCGATGCAGATTAAGCTAAACAAGCACTGCTCAGTATTCTGTTACTCGTCTTTGAAGTGTCATGTTGATATAACCGTCATTCAGGGTTGGAGGTCAGAGGAAATGAGAGGATGAGGTGGTAAAAAGAGAGCTGTAATAATAAGCAGTCTGCATAGGCTCTGTGTTTTATTGCCCCATTTCCTCTTCACTGGAAACATTTCAAAACACACATTTCTCCTACTTTACAAACAGAAATACACACAGATTTTTCACAGATTATCTGTCTCATAGTGTCATAACATAATGATAATTTTAACAAATATTTTAAAACCATGTATTTTTTCAATAAAAGTTAAACACTGCAGTTTTACGCCAGACACATTGGGTTCCTTGAAGCTTCAGAATTCATAATTGGTGTAAACTACAAAATATTGCTGGTAAATAATTTTATTGTAGCAGGTTTTGGAAGCTGGATGCTTTCTTGACTTTAGTAGTTTGAAGTTTGTGATTACAGTACAAACTATCTCTAGATGTCGTATTAAAAGCACTGTTTTATTTCTGCGTATTCCCTGTGTCATTCCATCACTGTCTTTTTTATAGTGGTCATAGACCACTTATCAGACAACAGCAAATGTTTTTTAAAAAACAAAAAAACCATTTGGATAATAATGAGATATATGTGCCTCCTTTGTTTTGTGTCCATTGAAACAAAGTTAAAGCTAACTTGTTGCTCTCTATAATTTCTTCACTATGTCCCGTCATCACATCATACAGAACCAGGGCGTTTTCCACAGCTCCAGTCACATTTGTTCCAACACTTTTAAGTTGGTAGTAATGGCTGCAAAGTGCTGAACAACTGTAGGTTTTGGTGACTGCCACACCCACTAGCAGTCTGACTGCATAAGCTTGCAAAAGCCACAATATTTAGTAGACACCTAGTTAGATAATTGCATGAAGTGTGTATGAGAATTTCCCAATCAGTTGTGAGCTAAGGGGAGAGCAAGACATGCTGTAACTAGCAGTGTGAGGTGTGTGTGTGAGGCTGCATGAGTCTGCATGAGTCTGCAGCTGGGAACACGACGTCAGCTTCAGTCAGGCCCAGGTTAAAGCAATTCTGGATTGATTGCTGGAGCATATTTTACTGATTGTAATGTGTGTGCAATCAATGAAACTGTAACTTTAGCTCTCAGAGCTAAAAGTTACTCAACTGATCTTTTTTTTTTTTAATAAGAAGATGGATGGTTTATTAAACCCAGGAAAGCAATGTTGAAAGAGAAGAGGCATAATATAGAGGTTGATAGAAACTTGTACTCGTACTCTGCAGGCACATGGTGTGCATTTCCAGTTCAGCATGAAAATATCATGCCTGCAGGGTGTGTGTATGTGTTTCTGCACATTCACATGTTGAGTACAACAATTACAATTTTTGTCAGCAAACAGTAGACGGACAGCTGAGCTGGTGTATGTTCCTGTTCTCGTGCTCTCCCTGTTCTTGGGATCGGTGGTCTTACAGGGGGCCGAGGCCCTGGGGAGGTGCAATGCTGCAGAATTTGAAATGCTGCATATTGGAGTTGGGGTCTGCGTTAGGGTATATTCAATGAGAGGAAACTAATACATTGTCTTTGTAAGAGTATCTGTGCAGCACTGAAGACTCTGAGGCAACACCCTGTCCTGAGGAAGGCTTTGAATCACTGCAACATCTTGCCAGAAAAGTGCAGAGTCAACGAATTCTTCTTCACCTCCTTCTCCTTTTTTCCTTCTTCTTCCTCCTGATTCTGAACACACTACAGAATTGTTGCTCTACACCACATTGTAACAACTTATCAACTAATTACATCATCAAACCTGTTAATTTAGAGACCCTGACGTGCATGAGTTCAGCATCAGCCGTCTTACTGCTGGCATTTCAATAGAGATGCACCAATTTTGGTTTTAAGGCCGGTCACTGGCCTTTAAAAAGCCTGACTTCTGATTCCCGTTTATCCGATACCATTTTTCTTTTTTCTGAAAGTTCATTAAGTTGGCAACAGTGACATGACCAGGTGGACGTGTCTGTTAGTCAGCACTCGGTCACAGCACAGCATAAGGAGGCAGTGGCTTATCTTCAGACTTTTGAAGAGGCAGATAAAATTGGTGGATCAGATTAGTTTCAGCCGATCTCCCAAAATTAAGGAAATTGCGGCTGATTTACTAGTGCAGCCCTATATTTTAAACAAGCGCCTATATACTATTTGTAGTTTTTACTCCCAAAAAGAAAAGGCTCCCTCACTTCCTGTTTAGACAAAATGTCACACTTGACCTTGAAAAAGAAAAATTTTAAATGAACTTGTTGGAAATGGGTAAAAGAAAGTAGCTGAAGTGTCTAAATGGCGAAATTCGTTTAAACTTGCCTGAACCAAAGCCAAAGTGAGTAAGTCAAGAACTAAATCCAGTTGAAAGTCTGTGGATAAACTTAATTTGTTGCTCAGGCTCTCTCATCCAGGCTGACTGAACTTCATCTGTTGTGGAAAGAAGAAAGTGCAAAATGAAAGTTTCTAAATGTTCAGATCTGGTAAAGACTTTCAGCTGCAACTAATGCTTTAAGAGGGTCTTCTCAGATGTTTATTAGATAAAATGGAAACCACATTCAATTTCCCTTCCATTTTCGTCATCAACTGCTTCGTGTTGAGAGATTTTGGAAAAGTTTTCGACTTGTGAATGCCAGGCTCCACACTGCTGTGCCACCTCTTCATAAATAATGTTGCTACCATTGTTGAATGCATGCAGTTCGGTGAATACCGTTTCTTCCTTTTGAATATAAAAGTAGCATTAGGAATCATTGATCACTTAGATTTTCCTCATGGCAGTCATCTGAACTCTCCGCTATCCTCTTTGATGTTCAGGCTGTCATGAATGGCAGGAAGAGAGAGGGCAGACTCTCTGCGGCCATTGGTCCTTCCTGTCACACTTTCCTTTCACAAGAAAACTGTGTGAGAGGGTGATGGGTAAATGGTGAGGGGAAGGGAAAACTTTTTTTGGCGGTTGCAAACACAGCTTTTATTTGGATGTTTAGTAACATGACTGAAGAGGGACTGCTGACTTCTAGTTATCTTTCAGTCTGCAGCTGCAACAAGCTCTTATTCAACTAAAACATTGTTTGTAATTAGTCTGTTTAAGCATCATATGGCTTAAAAGTGAATAAATCTAATAGTTCCTGATATAACTGTTTGGAAAATCTATTCCATTTTGTCTTAACTAATTCATTGGTGAATGCAACTTCTCCTAAATCCCTGTTTTCCTTACAGTCAAATACATCATGGTCGACTGCTTCCCTAACCTAGGTTGACTTAAAAAAAATTCTATAAAATTAATTTAATTGAGAAAACATGCAACTACTGGCAGCAGCTCATACTTGGTGGTCTGGGTTTTGTGCAACAATGAATATTAAAGTGAAAGTTGATTATAATGTCATTTGGAGTAAACTGACTTATTGGTGTCGATTTCCTTAATTTTGAGGAAATCAGCCACTGTCCTCTTCTGCTCTGCCTTTACAGAGGTTTGACTGACTGACCAGGTCATGTCTGCATGTTAACAGTCACCCCACTGTTGCCAACAGCAGCTTTATTTCTATATTTAGTCAAATTTCAGACAAAAAATATTGATAATGGCCAAAAACCAAATCGGCAGATTATATTTTTTAAAGATCATTAATCGGCGATGGGCCAAAAAAAACTGAAAAAAATGTTGCCAACCAAATAGACAACTGATGACCCTGTTTCTCTTTTAATGATGGGACAAGTTTTTTAAATGTTTTGGATCTTTAAGAATTTATAGATTTCATTAAAAAGTTGTTTATTATAGAGTAAGTAAAACTTAAAAAAAAAAAAATCCCAATAAACTAACTGTTGCAGTTTTATTTTAGTGAATGTTGTGGTCCATGTAAATGATAAATTTGTCAATTTTGGCCCATGGGTCCAAAAGGTTTGGAGCCCGCTGCCATACCACAGTCAAATTATGTTTCTACTTTAAAGAGCAACCAGGTTTTGGTGATCCTGACATCAAGTCACTTTGGTGAAGTGACTTGATGTGACCTTATGTTGTGACCTTACAACACCTGCCAGTGTCAGCTAGTTATTACACACAACTGAAATAGGCAGGTCAAGTTTCTTTTAAAGATCAATAGTCAGTGATCGGCCAGAAAACTGCAATCAGTTTTAAACATCAAACACTTGAGGAGGAGGTTTTTAGTTTTGAAATGGTGACTTTTAAAATGTAAAATTCATTTATTGCATTGTTATTTGAACAGATATAGTTATTCTTTCTTTTCTGTCAGTTTCAAGTATTTCAAGTCTAAAATGACTTAATCTACGTTTGTTTCCCAGGTATCTCTTGGAGCAGGATTTTCCTGGGATGCGCATTGGTCCAGAACCAACCACTGATGGCTTTATTGCAGTAATGCATGGAGAAACTGAAGGAGTTGTCCCTGGCAACGCTCTGGTGGTGGACCCGAAGAAACCCTTCAGGAAACTCAATGCATTTGGAAATTCCTTCCTCAACAGGTAAAGAAACTCTCTGATTATGTTCACTAAAAGCTGCTGGAACAACAGTTTGGACAGAAAGTCTGTCAGAGTATGACTAAGTTCAACTACTAATTGGACTCTGACAACATCTATTCACATATAGCATTTTATAGAGGGAATCAAACTAGCATTGAGTTGTTCTGTAGATGGTATTTTCAGTCCACAGACTTCCTGTCTGCCAAATATTTCCTGCTAGGTGTTTAATACCTAAAGCGCTAAAAATAAAATCTGTTCTGAGATTCAGGGAAAATGACCGTGGAACTCACCTAGAGTAAAGTCAGTTCATCAGACACCCATTACTGCAGATTTAGTGAGTTACATCAGTTATTGTACTCACTAGTTAAGTTGTGGTTAACAAGAATAAAGGTTTAACTTTATGACACATTGCATTAGGCTGTAATATGACCTCTACCTCCTTTCCACAAAAATAGCCCTTATTCCACTCCCAATCCTGTCAAAGCATTTTCATCATGGGAAGTGACCCCTTGCTCACCCTGGACAGACATGCACTGAAAGCTGTTAAATCGAAGACACACCAGAGTTTGTACCGACATTGTAAATTTAGCTCAACCCTTATTCTGGTTCAGCCACATTTCCTGTGTCCAGTGAGGAAGTGGAAGGACACTTGACCTCTTGGCAGTGTGTGTTGATGAATACCTGAAGCACCCCTTATTTTAGGAATTCCTTCGTGTCCTGATGTGACATAGAACCCCTCCACGATAATTAACCGTTTCCCGAGGGGAAGTGTTTTTGCGTCACCACGTACCGGCTGCATAGGTTTGTTTTTTCCCCGCTGCCAGTCTTAGGCTCCAGCCCTGCAAAATAATTTATTATGGCCTGGTGCTAAGTTTATCTCTTCAGGAAGCTGTGAATGCAATCTTAGGTGATGTGTCAGACCCACTAGTGAAAAGGATATGGAAAAAGCAAACACAGTTAAGAGTTTCAAAGAAGAAAACATTAAAAGGAGAACTGCCAGTCTGGATGCAGGTTTGGTGGTACATTTTAATGGGACAAATCACAATAAAATACAGTAAACGGTAAATGGCCTGCATTTGTATAGCACTATCAAGTCAGAGGACTCCAAAGCACTAGCACAAACGCCGACATTCAGTCATACACACACTCACACTCTGATGGTTGTGTGGCAGTCACAGCTTACACTCAGTTGGCACCACTGGGCTTCTGACCACCACCAGCTGGATAAGGTAACTTTGTAATAAAGTAAAATAATTATTATTGAATTTATTTACTTACCACTAATGTCTGAGATCTGCACTTTTCCATATTCTTCCCTTTTTTTTAATTTTTTAAAGGCAACATATTTCTGTCCAAATCATAGAATCTTCAGGTGAATCTTTATGTGCTGCTCCAACAAGTGTTAAAAACTACCGGATGGTTTCTGTTAATTCTGCCCTAAAAAACACAAACAGAAAAAGTTTTCTTTCCCAATTACAAAAATAGCACTTGTTGAAACTCATTGGACTTAATGAGTTGTGATTCAGCTGGTCTTTAGGTAGCTCTGTGCTGCATTGAGAGCTATCTGTGTACGCCGGAGCTCTGCTAGCTCACACGAGGCACCTGGGCCGGAAGTTACTACAGCCTCTTTGTAAGTATTGTAAAGAAGAGAAAAATAAAAATATATATATATAAAGTTTACAAACTATCATACAGTTTTGCTAACTGTTCAGACAAAAATAGGTAATTGTGGTTATTTAAAAATGGTCAGAGTATCTTACTGGTTAGTCAATATACAGTAGACAAGCAATACACTCTAGGAGTTGAGTTTCATGTGGGACCATAATGTCACTGTCAAAAAAAAACAAATCCCATAATTAGGATGCTGAACTCAGCAGTCTTCAGGTCATTTAGACATGAGGTTTTAGTGTTGTCCTTCAGCTGTTTGTGATGACGGTGCAGATTCCTGCAAAGAGCTGCAGCCCTCTCCATTAGCTTGTACTCAAACAGGTTTAACTGTTGATTGGAAAATCATTGTAAGACGCATTCCTGTTTTAACTTGTAGCATCATCACATTTTTATCCCTAGTCAACAAGAAAAAAAATCAACAAGATAGACAATTAAAAGTCAACCTACTAAAACAATCACAATTATTTTAATTAATCAGTGAATAAAATTAACTTAAACCTTTCCCCTTTGTGTGTGTGTGTGTGCATCTGTGGGTGTGCATCTGTGTGTTTGTGTGTGTGTGTTTGACAGGTTTATCTGCTCTCAGATGCCCAACCAGGTTCTTCAGAGCATCAGCATCATTGACACGCCTGGTATTCTATCTGGAGAGAAACAGCGAATCAGCAGAGGTGTGAAGTCTCTCTTTATGCATGTGTGTGTGTGTGTATGTCTGTGTATGCGTGCATGTGGGATATATAAACATGTGCTTATATATCCCACATGCAGAGGACCATCTTCACAGTATTCATCAACAAAAGGAGGACAGTGAGGGCATTTTTCCAGTCTTGGTTTATTTTCTTCAGTTAGTCTGCGCTCTGTTAGTTAAATGTAAACATATGGTGGTATGTTTACATATGGTGGTATGTAACCTTAATCAAAACTAAGTTTTGGTTAAGGTTAATGTTAGAAATAGACTAGTTACGGTTAGAGTTAGGAAAAGTGCCTGGGTTAAGCCTAAATGCAGATAATTGGATGTGTTTGAGTGTGTGTCACCATACAAGCTGCTGTGAGTGAGCAGGTGCTAATTTGCAATAGGAATTATTGACAAATTTGAATAGTTACTTCCATGAGCAAAACAGTCCCATAACATGTTGCTCCCACTCCCATACTTCCCAGTTGGGACATTCCAGTTTGCCCTGCCAGTGGCCCAGCACAGCGGTTTTAGTTTCAGACCACAGGACTCAGACTTGTGGAGGTCAGCCATTCTGTTCATGATGTGATTTGATTTTCCCATGATGTCACACAAGGAAGCAGTGTGGTTATGATGCCTGCAGTTCACTCAAATGTTCTGAATTAACCTGAAACTTTTAAACCTATGGCATCACTATGTGGGCTTTGCCAGTTTAGTTAAATAGAAATACTTTTTTTTGTAGTATATATATATATATATCTTTTTTTATTTTTTTTTACAAAATAAAAAGTCTGGTTAAACCAGACTTAACCAGAAAAGTTAAGTCTGGTTTAATGTTGGACGGTAAAAATTTAAATATTTATCTGCCTTTTTATGGCGTATTTAAATATCTGGCTTTAAATCTGAGTTCAAGATGTAAAAGGACTGACAGGCAAAAGTAAATTAGAAGGAAAACATGAACATGAGATGGTCTCTAGCCGTGCTCAGGATGTTCTTTTTAAACAATATGTTTTACAGCATGTTCATTATGAACTGATAAGCCATGTAGACCCACTTTTTTTATAAAAACAAATGGGGGAGGAGGAATGTGAGATATTTTTCTGCTTTTTATCATTTTTATTATTGTGGCTTTTTCTTTGTCACTGTCTAAATGCCTGTAAAGAACATGTTGATGTTGTATGTGGATATCAGGAGAAGGAAACGTTTTATGGTGATTTTTAAAAAATTGTGAACAAACTAACTTGGGGCATTTAGAACATGTGGGGCCTCATGCATAAAATGTGAGGTGCCATATTTTATGCAGATGTCAGCATGTATAAAAAATTAACTTTGCCTCAAAGTTTGCGTAAATATGTGCACACTTTTTCGCTGGCGTAAAAATATGCAGCAGTCACGCAAACTTTTTCTGTGGGCAATATCAAACTACAAAGTGTCAAAACTCACCAAAATACACTGAAATCTGACTACATTTGTGTTATCTGGACCAAAAAGCATCAAACCCGATGTTTTTAATATTTTATTGTTTAAACATAAACGATGAAACTGAACCGCATTTATCCTCAGACAAGAAGGTAACACAAATACAAAATAAAGAAAATAAAAATAAAAGCATGTGAAAACCTTGCTTGAATGTAAATAGTACTTTTTTACTTTATACATTCGATTCTTTTTTTTTTTTTTTTTTTTTTGCACCGCACTTTTCGAAATTTTTCCGTACGCCAAGTTTTAGTGTGAAAACTGCGCACTCTCTTATGCATGAGGCCTGTGCTCTTTTGCCCCTAACAGGCATTTCCCCGAATGAGTGAAAGAAGAAGATTTTTTGTATTCACTTTTTTACATCCTGTTTTATCTCACCATCTGTTTCCTGTGATGAATCAATACTGCTGATCTCAAACCACAGAGGTTAGAAATGCAGATCTGAAACCAAAGGACACCATGGCAGGATTCGATTCTTAGGCAGGATTCGATTCTTAGGAAGGATTCCCCCACGCTGTTAGCAACCGTCATGTCTACACACTGTGGCAGTTTATTTATTTTTTTATTTATTTTGTTTTGTATTTTAACCTTGAGACAAAATAGGACAGCTTTTGGAAAATTATTTCAATTATTATTCCTTTCGGGGCTCTTTTTTTCTTTGTTTTAATTCTTAAGCTGAGTTACTGCTGTTGAAATCATAGAACATGTATATATGAGAACTATGACACAATCCCCAGAGAAGATGAGAGATTCTCAGGACATATGAATTGTAATTATAACTCAATAAGTGAATTCACATTCAATGAAGTGCAGCTTTACCTTGTGTTGAAATTCAAGAATGTTGCTGTTTTCATATTATTGGGATCTAATAATACATGTTTTGGAAATATCTAATTAATGTTTGACTGGTAATTTATCTTTCAGAGGGACAAGTATTATGCTTAGCATTTATTACCATCATGATTGCCAGTAAACAGAGGGCCCAGCCCATATTTGTGATGATGACGAGTCTTAGGCTCAGCCTTTGTGTGGTAGGATATAATTTGGTTGTTGTTCTCTAAAGATCTTTGCTTTGCTAAACAGCGCAGTTCTGCGATGGGAACAGCACAGGTTTCAGAAGGATTCTTGTCAGGTTCAAACAACCTAAAACATTCAAACATCACACAAATAGGAAAAAGACGAGAGTTTTTAGATTAACTTGCAAGGAGAACGGACAGGAGCGTGCTTCAGTTACAATCTCCTACCGTTCTAAAGCACGCTCTGCTGCACCTTTCTTTTTATTTCCTCAGGGAGGTCCTGAGTTATATAGCTTATTTGGTTATCTTGAGTTAATTACATAGCGTTGCTGCTTCTTCTGTTCTCGAGTCATAGGTGTGTTGCACCTACGGGCTGATGTAGGGGCAATCCGTGCAATACGTCAGCCCGTATTGCACGTATTGCAATGCGTGCAGAGTTCACTTCCTGTTTGTTTCTTTTCTGCAGGCAGTTGAGTTCAATTCCTGTTTGTTTCCTTCTGTAGCTACAATGCAGGGACTGATAAACTCACAGCATAATGGGAGCTGTTGCACCTCAAAACAACTTCACACAACAAACATAAGATAATATATACTAAATATTGCTAACAATTCTGTTTTTAGAAATGCATATTACATACATTTTATCAAGATCATAGGAAAACTATACAAATTATCTGACTCTGTTTGCTGTATATTTTCAGGGCGTGAGGATAGTTTTTAAAGATTTGTAAAGTTGTGTCATAGTCTTAAAACCATCTATTTGAGAGAATAGCTTTTCCGTTGGCACACAGATTTTATAACAAGGGTGTTGTGAGGTCAAATCTGGCAAAAGAAACTAAGTGGTGGGAAAATACAACACAGAAGTAGTCGAAAAGGCCCAGAGTTACGCTGAGGTCTGAGCCATGTTAGATTTGAATAGGTTTTTACTGTGCATCATAGAGAATGCAGTCTACAGAGCATGTTTTACTATACTTGGCAATTTGTTCTTTAAAATGCAGAAATTCATTAATGGAATAAATAGTCCTATAATTGGTGGTTCTTTTTTTCTCTACTTGTACTAAGTAGGGCTGAAACAAATTAGTGGAATTAATCATAACGAATCGTTTAATGAAATAATAGTCAACTAATTTAGTTACTGATTAATGCTAACTGAAGTACAGACTTGAATAAATGCCGTTTTATTGAAAGAACAGCTCAGTCAATGCAGTAATTGCGACAAAACTGTATAACTGTCTACATTTTGCATTTAGTATACAAACAAAAGCTTCATTTGTAGATATATTCTATCCAGAACTCCTCAAGTTGCATTATATTTATATATATATATATTCATTTAACTTCCAATTTATTTATTTTTTTTTTTTAATTATGACACTAAAAAAATGTTGTAGCAGCTGCTGATTTCATCAGTTCAAACGGCAAAACAACTGGATCTTTTGATTTTTATTTGTCCATGTGTCTTAAATCACATTTGTGAGACACCAAATGTTGCCAGGCTCCAAAATCGGGGCTTGTGACGACAGTAAGAAGATGATGAAACTCAGCATCCGCAGTACCAGCTGCAGCAACAGGTGTGTCCATTGTCAATATTTGTAGCTCCTGTATTGACGTGCTCTGCTTGCAGTAACTGGTGCTTTGCACGGTTGTTCTGGTTCATTTAACATGCTTACGAACAGAAATTGAATCCAGTCATCTGTCTGTGTTTTTGCATCCCAGATGCTAATGTGGTTTCTCTTGGGAGCTTCCAAGACTCGACATAATGTCATTTATAAGAATCTGTAAATAGACTCGGCTATGAAGTTAGAAATGACTTTATGATCTTGCGCACATGGATGAGCGACTTGCAAATCAAATAATTTAATAGCTCATCTCTGGTCTGCATGTGGACATTATTTACGTTCAAATCCCATCCGTTGTTCTGGGTGAGAAACTCAGTGAGTGCAGATGTAAAACGCAGCCGATGCTGAAAAGCTGTCTCTGTTGTGTTTTCAGAGCTCGTCAGCAGTGTGAACAGCTTCAGGGTCTGTTTTTCCAGCTGGTTCAACAGGTTGAGTTGAACTGGCAAAAGTCTATCAGTCTTACAGTACTATAAATATATTCCTTCTTCCTGAACTTTGTCACGTGGTGCTACTTTGTTGCAAACTGACATTATGTATTGCAATGATGGTAGTCATTTGAGATTTTAAGTTGCAGACAAACTCAACGTAGTTTAATTTGAAGTGGCTTAAAAAAGTTTGCTTGGAAAATCTGAAAAGTGTGGCATTCTGCTTCAGAGCTTCAGCATTCCAGAGCAGCCTTTCCCTGCAGCTCCTTCAGACTAGCCAGCAGTTAGTGGCAAATACCTGATGTAACTGCATATCTGCAGAGTGCATTGTAGGAGCTGCTTTTCAGTGCAGCGCTGTTAAAAATGTTGTTAAATCATCATGTTGATTTCCTGAAGGTGGAGTGTCAGAAAGAGTAGGAGTTTTTAAAGCAATGGAGGCGCAATTTCAAGACATTAAATGAAGTATTTTTTGTCATATTTGATACATATACATTCTCTTATAAACTAAAATTAACATAGCTACTTCATTGTGTTATAAAGTAGCACTATGTGCCTGGAAAACGCATAATATGTTCACTTTAATTATCTCTGCTGGATTTTACATAAGGTAAAGAACATGGTGGAGAACTCAGAACGTCCTCTTCACAATAACAGCGTGTCTTCACTCTGATTCTGACTGCAGCAGATCTTTACTTCCTATTGCCATAACAACTTGTATTGATTCTAAGAATGGCTCAGAGTTCAGTCCTAGAGTCTGTGGAATCACTTGGACATTGTTGTTAACAGACACTTTCCAGGCAGGCTGACTGAGCATGAGCTGTTTTACTGAGAACAGGCAAAAAATGTTCCATGGATAAATATGAAAATCTGAGATGCCACAAAAAAAAATCTTCATGTCTCATTGCAATAATTAGTGATCTAAGCACTGTCTCAAAGGAGCTGTACATAAATGCACACCACACTTTGTAGTTTTATTGTAAAATATTGAAAACAATGTAATTTTCTTCTACTTTGTCTTGGTCTATGACAAAAAAACCCCAAATGATATGAATGTTTTTGTTTATGGCATGAGAACATGGAAAGTTCAAGAGGTATGAATACTTATGAAGTCACTTCATGTTTATAGGCAGTGCAGCATATTACTTCCCATAAACAGTACGGACTATAAGACACAGATCTTATAGTCCATCACTACCATGTTAGAAGTGGTAGTGATGAAATATGGGTTATTTGCAACTTTTCCCTGAGTAGATGGTTGATGTATTTACTGACATATTATCAGATATTTAAAAACGGAAAACTTGACAGAAGCTGATGTGTTTTTGCTTTTCGCTCCAGAACCATCTTCTGTTTCTGGTTGCTGAACACTGACTCTGTTGCCCCGGCATTGAGTCAGTCTGGGCGAATGACCGCATCAGGCTAAAGGCCCCGGCTTGCTGGGCGAAGGACAGAACATGGAGGGCGGGACGAGGAAGGGGAGGGACGGAGAGCTCTTCCTCCATCTGGAAATGTTTAGAGCTTTCAGCTGATGTAAAATTCCTCCTGGAGACGTTTGACAGGCCAGCTGCTACGCAGCACCAATGCAAAATAATTCAACGTTACTGACAGATGCGATTCCACCACCCAGACGTTGAGATCTCTCTGAGTTCGTTGTTGTTTTTCAGTGTTTTGTCAAGGGTCTTGTTGAATTTTTAAAGTATAGATATAAAGCAACTGTGCTAGACTTGAGAATTTTTTTCATGCTCATTTCACATTTTAATGGAGCCACAGTAGAAGTAGGACATTTTGCCTCCCGTTCTGTCCAAGCCGTATTGCATTATATTATGTCAAAAATATAATGCAATATGGCCCTTAACCCAGATACAAAAAATATATCTATTTAAAATTATATATATAATTGTACTACAAGAGCAGTTTTTGATGAGCTCCAGGAGAGGTCAGATTTGAAGGAAATTATTCAAATTAAAACTGTATGAATTTGACTCTAAAGACACTGCTTGTTGAATATTGTTGTTTTAGCACTAAGGAAATATGAGCAGAAAGCACAGACATGATGAGGGACTGGCTCAGCAGAAAAGAGTTATTTATAATGAGAACTGTGTGCTGGGTGTGCAGTGAAACCTGATTTAATGCAGTATTGCCTCAGGAAAGCTTAATACAAAGATCAGGCAGTAACAGTTTTGCAAGACCGCTGGCAGTCCATGATGACTTAGCAGTGGGAACGAGGTCATTGCTCCGGGTGTGTGTGCAGGTGAAATCCTGGTTCATCGTCAGCAATCAGGAACAAGACACTTTGGATCTGAATCTGTGGGACTTAGTGCTGGTTTGGGAGGCTATTGCAGCTCATCAGCACTTGCTGTGCTGAAATAGTTTTGATATCACTGTTCTATTGTGAATAATGGATTCCACTGGGTGGGGTTTTAATAACTGGATATAAATGAGACAAAAAGGGGCCTAAAAGGTTTTAGCTGGTGACTGGGAATGTCTTTCCTCTTATGCAGTACAGATGCTTCCAGTCCTTTGAGATTTTCTGTATGGTAATTTTCTGCTCAGGATCCTGTAATGAAAACAGTATCTGAGCCGGCAGAGCTGTGCAAAACGCAGAGTGTGTTTCGTCCACTTTGTTTGTAGTGTAACCATGATTTGTCTATTCCGTCCCACTCAGTGTTCGTTTTGCTGTGAGGGATTTAAAGCTGCGTGGAAAATTCCAGTTGCATGTTGGGCTGCGGCTCGTCTGCAGGGTGGGGCCTCGGTTTGCCCACTAGGCTCTGCTCCAAATGCTCACACAACATCTCCTGCCACTCTGTCATCATCAGAGGGTGGAGCCGCACTCCGTTAACAACCAGGCAAGGTTTCAACTGTGGAACTCTTCATTTGAGATTTTTCCACAATTACTGTTAATTTAGAGATGTCTGAGACTTTTTTTTAATGTTGTATTTTGAAGATCATTTTAATAATGTGCCCTACTAGTAATCAAATGAGTGCTTTCTTCTTTGATGAAAAATGATCTCTAAAATCTACAATGTCCTTTTTTGATAAAAGATAATTGTTGATAACTGGAGCAGGAACTCACTAAGCTAACAGTGAATCAGAAAAGTGAAGTGAAATTTGTCTCCAAAACAAAAACTGTATTATGACATATGAATGGCATTCTATACACCATAGTTCATATATTTCCTTCTTTTACATGCAGATGACACACAACCTACAGGACAGTCTGTTGTTTCAATAGATATGTTTGTCTATTTAGAAGAATGAGCTTTTTTGGAGTATGCTATTTACAAATTATATAAGTAACATCCTAAATAAAAATAAATTCTTCCAACATGTTTATTTTGTATTTTATTTTAGTACATAGTGCTATAAATGGCACTATCACGTAACCTTAAGTACCTTGACTTATTTTTCAAATGCTGTCAAATGACTTAAAATAAATTTAACCTTTAAAAAAATATATAAGTAAACTGAAGAATTATTTCAAAGGTCTGTCATGATAACACATTTTGTTGGATGATAAATTGTTCCAAAAGTCATTGCGATAATATTGTTTTGCGACCATTTTCAAGTAAGATAATGACAATCGCATAATAATGCCAGAACACATTCTCAAAGATCAACAAACTGTAAATTCTAATGAACATTTCACACTGGAATTTGAAAATATTTCAAATATCCAAAATAAATAAAACAACAACATATAAAATGGAAACTGGAGTCTTTGAAAACAAGATTCTCCTTCATAAAGAGGATTGAGACCAAAGCATCAGGCTGCAGACTTTGGTCGTCCAGTTTTTGGTAGAAAGAGAGAGAAGAGAAAATTATTGAGTTTGTCTTAATTTATCCTGTGACAGGTTTACTCGTTGGACAAAGTATTTCAAAGATATAACTGAGGTGTTTAAACAGAGAACAGCAGCCAGGAGTAAACTGTTCCGGTAGAGCTTGCTGTTTACACCTTGGAATTTCAGTCCAGACTGGAGGAGCAGGAACTCGCCAAGCAAACAATGAGAGTTCTCTCAAGAGATGCAGCTGATCGTTCGCTGATACTGACCGTACAACCCGGTCAGCCGACCTGACCTGCTGGTTCCCTGAGCTCTTCCCCTTCAGGGACCGGTGTCCAAATCTTTCACTGACTGACTATATAAGTTGTAGAGGCCAGCAGCATCAGTGTGTTCTTTGGGAGCAGGGCGGTTTGTTGCTGACCTCCTTCCTGCTCTTGATGCATGAAGTGGTGAAGTCCGTGTGTGGAACATATTTCAGAACTCTCCACTGTTTCATCTCAATGTTGAACTCTGAATATGTGAAAGCACTGCAGGGGAAGTAGTATTGTTAGGGTAAAGGCGTTTCCCTTTTCAAGGGAAGTGGAACATATAAAGTAATCAGTCACCCTGTTATAGAAGCAGAGGGTAACTACACCTCATATCAGAGGAATTTCCTTGGTTTTTAGACCTGCTGGAGTTTTGCTTCCTCTCTCCTCTTTGCTTCCTTAGTTGCTGTTGTGTGATTGCTGTCGGCTGAAATGTGTCTCAGAGGTGCAGGAAGTGTCCTTGCTGATGACAGTAGTTATTGTTCGGCATCATGTCCCCTGGGCTGGTCCTGAGCCAACACCTGAAGCCTCCGGTGTAACCCGAGTCCTGACGTAGGAGGAGGATGGGGACGTCGTTCTGTTGCCAGTGGCAACACCCTCACTTATTCATGAGAACCTCCAGCCTGGGAATATTCCACCAATCTCAACAGGGATGTATAAAACAACCTCATTAATTAGACTAAATGTATCTTGAAAGAACTGGATAAATCTGTGTTTCTACTCCCAGCAGAGATCCAGAGTGACTGTAACAGTAAAGATCAGTGGAGATAATTCATATACTAGGAGCTATTGCTGTAAATTTCCGTTTAATCTTTGCCTGGATTGAGTTTCCAGGTCTGAGCTCACTGCTATCGAAACGGCCACACCCTCACTGCCACAGCTCACTTTACACACATAAAAGGCACAAAAGTTCAGCAAGCGTGCCCTCACAGCTTGTCCATCACCTCTAAAACTGTGTGTTCTGCCAGAGAATAGCTGCAGCAACTGTATGCGCTGAGCCTGAAAGGCTGCCATGTCTCCCAGGCCAATAAGTCAATAGCTTTCTGCTATCTTGGACCGTTTTGGATAAGCTTTGTTTGCTGGTCTGCAGTGGAGTGCAGATTCTTTGTGTTTGACACATTAAAACAAATGAGCCGTTGCCATGGTAGCTCAGTAAGCATGCCTTATAAACACATCTTCTACATACTGCTCTTAAATCTGCGGTATGTAACTTTTACTTAATGTTTTTTAAAACATTTATCACCATGTCATGACAGTATAATATGAGACAGGTGATCTGTAAGAAGATCAACCTCCTCCACTTCCTCTCTGAGCTGTTATTACTGTCTAACGACAACCAATCAGAACTAGGAGGAGGAGCTTAGTGCTTTCAATCACTCTTGTGAACATGCTGCTCATATGCTAATGGCAGAGAAACAAATCACCTTCTGGGAAAGCGAGCCACACAAAGGAGTGATTGACAGCGCTAAAACCCGCCTCCTGGCTCTGATTGGTTGTTAGCACTGGGCGAATGCTTAGGAATTCTCTATTTTTCAGATTTTATCATCTTTCTCATATTATTTTGTCACAACATGCTGACAGTTTCAACAAATATGTAAAAAGATGTATATTTTTTTTAATAAAAGTTACACCCTGCAGCTTTAAATGAACTTTTTTAAAAACTCTCTTTTTCTGCTTTTCCTCTCGCCTTCAGGTTACGACTTTGCAGAAGTTCTGCGCTGGTTTGGGGAGCGGGTGGACAGAATCATCCTCCTGTTCGATGCCCACAAGCTGGATATTTCTGATGAGTTCTCTGAAGCCATAAAAGCCTTTAAGGGACAAGACGACAAGATCCGGGTGGTCCTCAACAAGGCCGACCAGGTGGGACGGACAGAGGGATTCTAGAGACCAGAGTTCATGTTGAACACCTGCCTTTCCCCTCTGTGTGTAGGTGGACACTCAACAGCTGATGCGGGTGTACGGCGCCCTCATGTGGTCACTGGGGAAGGTGATTAACACCCCAGAGGTGGTGAGAGTGTATCTGGGTTCCTTCTGGGCCAAACCACTGCAGAACACAGAGAACAGGTCTCACTCACAAATCCATTCATTCGCTCATTCCAACCTGACGGCATTCCCACGCATTTATCTATGTTTGGACAGATTACATGCTGTTGTTTTTCCCGTCGAGTGTCACCTCATTCACTCATTTCTGCTCGTCTGCAGACGTCTGTTCGAGGCCGAGTCTCAGGATCTCTTTCGGGACATTCAGAGTCTTCCAAGGAATGCTGCTCTCCGTAAACTCAACGACCTCATTAAGAGAGCGAGGCTTGCCAAGGTGACAAAAGAAGAATCTGCATGTTCTGATGCTTTGAGAATCATGGGAGTACTAAGAAATGTAGCTCAGAATCCAAGACAAAGAGAAAATCTTGCACTTTTAGTGTTTCAAAACAACATAGCTGGCTGTAAAAGCCTAAATGGTTGTGATGGGTGGGATTAAGCCAATGCATTAGTTTGTTTTTTTTTTAAGTAAATTATGCAAATGTTACAATGACACGTTTAAATATTTTCTCAATAGAATGTCTGAAAGCATTGTAAAAGTTAATGATAAAATATTAAGAAGTCTGAATTTTGTGTAAGATGAGCCACATTTGAAAATCAGACTGGAGTAAAAACCGACACATGCATTAAAGACCAGCTATTTACACATACAGCATGAAGAGATAGAATTATTTTTTTCTGACTGTTTGAAATGAAATTGGACTAAACCTTTCTTGTTTTAGTTCTGCTTGGATTAACAAAGTTATTTCTATTTCCTAAATACCAGTTTCATTTTTTTCGTATTACGTTCTTTAACATTTAGGATCGTAAACAAATGAGAGTAACTCCAGACGACGATGCCATGATGTTGTTAGCTTCTCATAGATTAATCTGCAACATTGGGCTTGAGTGAAGGTAGGCACACCTGTGGATGGAGGAGCAGATCAAACACACTGCTTCCATCATGGATGAAATGTAAGAAATCAGCCAAGATCCCAGGAAGAGAACTCTGGACCGCAGCGAGTCTGGTTCATCCTTGGAAAGATTATTATGTGAAAATACAGAAGCAATATTTCAAGACATCAGACAGGAAGTTGAAGTGGGTCTTCTAAATGGACAATGAGCCGAAGTGTGTGACCTGAATGAATTACAAGAAAGTTGATGTTTTGACGGGAAAGTCTATGTTTTGGAGTGGTCATCACAAAGTCTTGTTCTCGGACTCCTTGAAAATGTGTGAGCCAAGCAGCCTGCAGAACTGACCCAGTTCTGTCAGGAAGAGTGGATATGGGCCTTGCTATCTCGAGGGCTTATACTGAATATAAGGACATTTTTTTCAACATTCCTACATTTGAAGAAAGAAAAACAAATGAGGCCACTCTTTTTTTCCCATTTTTCAGCAAATATAAATCACTTTGGTGATCCTAATTAACCTGAATTAGAACAGTAGTCTGATTTTACAGTTATGTTTTTTGCAATGTGTGTAAATATCTTAATTCACCAATGACACCCTCTGAAATCTCCTGGTCTTGTCCCTTAGGTGCATGCTTACATCATCAGCTACCTGAAGAAGGAGATGCCTTCTCTTTTTGGGCGCGAAAAGAAGAAGGAAGAGCTGATCATGAGGCTACCAGAGATCTACGTCACCCTGCAGAGGGAGCATCACATCAGCCCTGGAGACTTCCCCAACGTCACCAAGATGCAGGTAGAAGCAGAATTCCTCCTCCATTTAAAACAAGCCAATATGCAAATGACCGGCGGTTGATTCAAACATTGCTCACCACACAGCAGGGCCTGTATGTTCTACAATACAGGCTCTACATCTGGTTAGTAAGGAAATGAAAACAAAGTCCTGACAGTTCACTGCTGCTAAGTCAGTTTGTCTGTTGATGAAAACTGTTGAGATGTTGTTACTCCATAATGACAAAAAAATGGAGAAGCTTGAAGCTTCATTTTGAAGTATAACTGTGTGTGTGTGTGTGTGTGTGTGTGTGTGTGTGTGTGTGTGTGTGTGTGTGTGTGTGTGTGTGTGCGTGTGCGTGTGTGTG
>VMRN01000046.1:2373715-2406766 GCA_010277015.1 Poeciliopsis turrubarensis | reverse complement strand
ACACATCTACACACACACACACACACACGCACGCACACACACACACAAACACACTCATGATGTAAATCAGATGAATCATTTTGCAGGTTTTATTTATGAATAGTTAAAGATCCTCCCTGACTTTCCATCCTGGAAGGTGTGGAGCAGAAGATGGCCAGCTTGTCCCAGCTGAAGGTGAAAGGTTTGGTGCTTGGACCGATTCACGTTGCTCCACCTGATGAAGCCATGAGCTTGAGGTTTGAGGAAGTTTCGCCTGAAGCCGGAAACCTGGAGCAGTTTAAAGGCGTCATCCGGGCGGCTCGCCGAAAAGGTGATCTAAAACGGAAAATGTTTAGAATGATTTTATGTCAGACTGAGAGGAAAAATTATGTCTTTTTATACACAATATGTAAACAGCTTTTCTTTTTTTTCCCTCTTTTGTAGGTATTTATGTGGTTTTGGATTTGACTCCAAACTACCGGGGTTCATCTGGACCCTGGTTCTCCAGAAGCAGCGTAACAAACGTAGCAGAGAGACTGAAGGTAATGACCGACTTGTTCCCAGCTGGAAACCGACATGAGCTAAACGTGCAGGAAGTCATCGTGAGGTAGAAGAGACTTGAGACAATCCACCAAAGTAATGATGCGCTGCAGCTGCTTCTAAATAGATATGCACATTATATGGAATGAAATGGACTTAAACTTTTTACTGGTCCCTGTAAGAAATGACAAGTTTTAAGTTTTACTTTGTCATATTTAGTTAAGGTACGGCCAGAAGCTGCAGCATGTTTTATAATCGCAACGTTTAAACAGTGAAGTTTGTGGTAGAATCACCATGTGACAGAAGTTGACAGATATGAATAATATATCTATTTTTTATAGGTTTCTATCTATGGGCTGCAGGATCAGAATGAAAGTTAAATTGCACATTTAAGTCACTCAGGGTCTCCTCCAGATTTTGTTTTAGGTTCAGCATAGAGACTTGTGAAGAGAAACTTGAAGTGTTTGGTCAGATGAACGGTGAGTGACGCGTGTCCCCGTGGTTCCAGTCCGCCCTGGTGTTCTGGCTGAGTGAAGGAGTGGACGGAGTCCAGCTGTCTGGAGTGGAGCAGCTGGCCAGCAAGGTCCCGGCTCTCTGGGCCGACATCCGGGCCATCGTCCAGAACGGGACGGAGCAGGATCTGAGAGGCGGCTCAGAAAGGTGCGGGGTTCATCTGTAACCTCTGACCTCTGATAGCAACAGGCTTTTTCTTTCTGTTCCAAAACCCAAACACCGTCTTCACGTGATGGTTCCTGCTGCCCTGATCACGTTAGAGAGGATTAGAAACGTCCCACATTCAGCTCTGCTTTCATCATCAGTAAATGTCATTTTAATGCATTTTCGTTCAATTATGAGAAAGTCCAACAAGGACAGGAACGACTTTGTCTTTAAAGAATGCTGTCCCCTTCCTGCTGTCCATTCTAACGTCACTTTGTCAAACTGAAATATTTGATCAGGCAAAGACTTAAAACTCCTTAAAGCTTTAGAGAAGGACGGATGTTTCATTTCCTTGTTCTTGTCTTTGTCTTGATGAAAAATGAGCATTTTTAAAAACTGGCTTAATGTCTGGGTTTTGAAAAATCCTCTGGTAGCAGAAACCAGCCGCTTCCTGTGAGTCGTGGATTGAATCCATGTCTGTGTCTTTCAGACTCCTGCTGGGCGTCACAGAAAGCTCCTCCGCTGGCGACGTGTCTGCTCTTCTGTCCTCCACCGGAGTGGACCTCCTCATGTCCAGAGTTCTGACAGCCGGCGGCCAGGACCCCGCCCGCTACGCCCGCACCGTCCAGAGGCTGTACTCCAACCACACGCAGACCAAGCTGGCCTGGAACCTGGGGGGTCGAGGCGACGGTCACCTGGCCTCAGTCGTTCCTCCAGCTCATGTCAAGCTGTACCAGCTGCTGCTGCTGACGCTGCCTGGGACGCCTGTCTTCAGCTACGGAGACGAGATCGGCCTGATGGACGGGGTGAGAGCCGCTCAGCTGACAGCAGACCTGCTCTCAGATTTTGCTCAACAGGAAATAAATCCTGAAATTCTTTTAGTAAAATTTGTGTCCGATTCATTTCTGACTAGTTTTGAATTAGAAACTGTCCGACTGGTTTGTTTGTGTTTTTTTTTTCTAATCTTTTTATGTTTGCATTAGGAATCCAAGTTTCCCAAGATGCTTTGGGACTTTGAAGAGGAACTGAATGGAACTCTGCAGGTAATCTGTCACCAGCATGCAATGCTCACATGCTTCACAGTGTCTTTATGATTATGTAGTTTTACTCTTCTCCCTTCAGGGTGACTTTAGCGTTTATCTAGGAAACTGCAGGTGAAAAACCCTGGGATATACTGTACCTGTAATAGAAATATAAAAACTACACACACATCAGTGTAGTTCCTCAAATCTGGGAATTTGTTGCTGATAAAATTCCTGCATCTTTTGCAGTTTTAAACATAACTTACTGAAGGCTTGTTTGTGATAGATGAAGGTTGCGGCACAATTTTTCATAGATTATAGGAAATATCCAGTAAACACACCCAGGAGCTTCACTAGCTTTTGAGGACAAGGGGGCCATAGCCCCCCAGAGGAGGCACAAGATTTGAGAAAACCTAGCAGGCGAGTACACTATAGCTTTTACACTTTAAAAATATTCTACTCATATTCTGGCCACAGTAAATTCAATTTATTGTTTTTTGGGGGGGTTTTTTGCAGTAAAAAAAAAAAATCAACAACATTATTTAGGGGGCCTTGAGAATATTTTAGGCCCTTAAAATGGCCCTCTGGTCCCACCTGAACCCTGACGTCTCCTCTGTGTGTTTCTCCGTCTCCAGGAGGATCAGACCGACAGGCTGTCCCTCCGCAACTTCTTCCGCTCTGTGAGCGAGCTGCGGGCCAAACAGCGCTCCCTCCTTCACGGAGACTTCCTCCTCCTCTCCAACTCGTCCTCGTCTCTGGCGTACCTGCGGGTCTGGGATCAGAACGATCGCTACCTGGCTGCCTTCAACTGGGGGCCGGAGGAGGAGGCGGTGCTGCAGACGAGCGAAGCGGCGCTGCCTCGGCACGCGGTGGTCGCCCTCAGCACCAACAGCAGCGCCCTCCCTGAAGGCAGCAGCGTGGACCTGGCGGAGCTGCGGCTCGGCCCGGGGCAGGCCGCGCTCATCAGGCTTCCTCACGCCGGATAGAGGAAAACGTTGAGTGTTTGCATTTCCTTTATGTTCGGAGCACCGAATCCGAGCAGAGTTATTGTTGTGACACATTGTGACTTCTGTTGTCTGCAGGGATTCCCAAACTTTCCCATGCTACGGCCCCCCAAACTGCATCAGCTTCTGGGCAGGGGCCCCCTTTGCAAAACTTGCCAAATGTATACATGAACACCAACCTTTAGGATGATTTTCTCATATATTTTCTATTCTCAATTGGCACAAATGCTGCCTCACACCTCTTGATCTGACAGTTGGCCATCCTACTGTTACATGAAGAGTAGAGCAGATTTTTAGATTTTGAAAAATGTTGGAAAACATCGTAAGATGATGGTTTCTCCAGAGAAGGGGACACTTTGGGGCAAAATGTTTTGCTTCTAAAACGATCTGTGAACGTTGGCTCAGCGGTAAACAGAAGCTGCTCTCTTTTTTATGCGCCTTGTTCAAAAAAAAAAAATCTGCCTTACATCAGAGGTGAGCGGCCAACACAAGGCTGGGCAGGAAACATGGAAATCCCTCCAGCTGTGATCTGTTACTGAAACTGATGAACTAACAAATAGGAGTCGTTCTCTTCTTCCTTGGTCTTATTTTAGCAGGAGTGCAAGAGGTGAACGTGACTCTCGTCTGTATCTGTAACACACTGTGCACTTATGTATTGCATTCTGTGAAAAATGACACATTAAAAACATACACTGTTTCCAAGCAAGCAAAGAGATTTCTAATTTTTCTAATTCATAATTAGAAACATAGATTTTGTCCAGAAAGCACAGCGTCCTGCAAACCCCAGACTTCAACATATGAAGGCGTGAAAAGAAACTGCATGCAGCACTTTAGCAGCAATAACAAGATGTTTTGTTATTGATTTTTCACAATTTTATGTCTAAATGTTAACTCATCATTCCTTACACTAAACTTCAGTTTTAGGTTTCATCAGATTTAAGTTGCCCAGGTTCAGTAGCTGCTGAGTAAAATCCAAATCAGTTGGGATCCAAAAACAATATGTTGGGGAATAAATCATAGATCATCTGTAATATAAATGTTTAAAAAAAAAAAAAAACATAAAACAAGAGTCAGCATTTGTTTGTCAACTGTAAGAAATGAGCTCCTTATATTTCAATCCAGAAAAGTCATAGAAGAAGCTGGTAAAAGTGTAAATGCTCCAACTCTCATCAGTTAGCGCAGATCGGATCCTGCAGTAATTACATTTATCCACAAGGTGTCAGTAAGTCACTTCTAAGGGCTGCGGGGCGGAGCTGCAGCGGCTGCTGGTAAAAGTTTGGAGGTGGAATTTGGAGTTAATTTGTAGATTGCTTTAAACGAGGAAGTGCGATGGATGAATGTGAAGAGTTAGATGATTCAGATAATTGTAGTATGAATAGTGATTATTGTAAAGGAAATGGCAAACAGTGAACCCAAGATATAAGAAAAGGAAAGGATTTGATTCTGATGAAGAAAATAGAGACGCAGATAAAAGAAATGAAATTAAAGCGATTCTTAGATTCCAGAACCCATGTGCTTTGGATCCTTTGAAAATAAGTGAGGCAATATATAAAATAGTAGGTGAAAGCAGTCAAAACGTTAAGAGATGGTAATCTATCTGTTGGTGTTCTGCAGACACAGAGATCAGGTGCAGGGACTAATGAGATGCAAAACATTATTGGGAAAAAGAATTAAGCCACAAATATGGCAGGACAGAGGAAAAGTAATGGGAGTAATATCTGAAGTATCAACTGATCTGACGGAGGAAGAGATTAAAGGTCATGTAAACGGAGCTGAAAGTGAAGTGCCTGTTTGTTACAAGACAGGAAGTTAAAAGTCCTAGTCAGTCAGTTATGTTAGTCCTAGAAGAGGATGGATTGTCTGACAAAGTAATGATTGAGTATCATTATATGATACTCAATAACTGATGTATAATTATCATTATACATCAGTTATACATCAGGCAACACATTCCTCCACCAATCAGATGCTACAAATGTCAAAGGTTTGGACATATTGCTGCTGCTTGCAGAGCTAAAGCCAGGTGTGCCAAGTGTGGAGGGGAGCATGAGTATGAGAAATGTTCTGAAGGAACCAAGTTAAAATGTTAAAATGGTGGGGAACATACATTTGAAATGCCAATAGTACATTTAGAAACCCCAAAAATAGAACTGTCCTGTGGAGGTTTATATCAAATTATTCAGCAGTATTTAGAAATAATGTATGAAAATATCATACAAATATATATACAGATGCATCAAAAGAGGAAAATGGTAAAACAGGAATAGCAGTTTATATTCCGAAACAAAAAGTTATCATAAAAAGAAGAACAACAGATAATCTATGAATTTTTTCAGCAGAAACATTGGCAATTATTTTGGCATTGCAATGTCTTGCTTAACAAGTATTAGAAGTGGAAAATCTGATAGCCGTCAAGATCTTTTAGATGAAGTTAGTTATATGATATATGATATATGATATGGTATAAAGCAACAAAAAATAAGTATTCAATTCACATGAGTTCCAGCACATAAAGGAATTGAAGGTAATGAAAAAGTAGATAAGTTGGCTAAAGAAGCAGTTAAGGCAAGAGAAACTGAATATAAAGTCCCACTAAGTAGAGCAGAAATAAAAGTAATTATTAAAGATAAAATAAATAACATGTGGCAGGAATTCTGAATCCCATCTTCGTCCAGTTGGTGGCGGTAATGCGCAAAGTTTTAGATGCCAGAGAACGCTATAGAAGAAGAAGAAGACGTCACTTCTAACTGATACCATTTGGAGCGGCGAAGAAGAGTAAAAATAATAGTAGTGATGATGAAGTAAGTTCCCCCGGCTCCCCTCCACAGTCTTGCACGTGTTTTCCGGACCGGGACCCGGAGAGAGGCGGGATTCTCGGCCTGTTCTCGAAGCTTCTCCCGGGTCAACATGAACGCCGATGAGGCGAGGCTGAAGCTGCGCGAGCTGCTGGGCCAGGTGAATCCCTCTGAACTCCCAAAGTTACTGGACTGGATCAAAAACTCAGGTGAACACCTGCACGCATGTCCCCTCCCTCTTCTCGCGATACTTCATTCCGGCCAGCCTGACTTTGAGTTTAACGTGGTTCTGACCACAGGAATCATCTGTGACTAGTGACGAACACACACAACTCTCAGTTCAGTACTTTAGAACACTGAAAATAATTTATAGAAATCCTACTATTCCAGAGCTCCATGTATTTGATGGGCCTAGTCAAAGTCTAGATCTAATTTAAGTCAAAAAATCTAGGGCAAGATCGAAATTGACATTCATAGATGCTCTTCATCCAATCTAAAATATATAAAGATATATATTGTTTTCTCTTCGTTATTTTGTTTTGGTCTGTTAGATAAAATACATTATCGTTTGTTGTTATGTGACAGAAAATGAAACAGTTTAATGAAAATGTTTTGCAAGTAGCAGAAGTTCTGAGAGGACTTGGCATGCAAAAGTTAAGGTCAGGACAGTTTGCTGCTGAAACCATGGCGATGACAGCAGGTACAGCTGGCAGTGTTGGAGCTCAGCTCTACCTGATTTCATTTTCCAAGTCCTGCTGGAAAATGAAATCAGGATCTAAAACTGACACTCTGAGGCCACTGTCTGTTCTTAAAATTGTATTTTCTCCATCAAAAAAAAAATTAGATTCATGTTCCTAGACATATGTTTTAATCTCTTATTTATTTGTTGATGTAATTTTATCTTTTGTAATAGCTTTTTTAATTTTCTTTGTATTTTTTAGACATTTGTAGCCCTTTGAAATCTCAAGATATGAAGGGCATTTTAACAAAATCTGTTGTATTTTAAATACAATCTGCCACATTATGAGAGCAGAAATCAGTGATGACTCGACAAATAAATTTGTAATTTAGTACATTTATGTCTTGTTTTTGTTTTTTGTCTTTTTTTCCTTTTTAAAGAAACATTGTAAGTCAGTTCAGCACTGTCTTCTGTATTTCACCTTTGCTGTCATTCTTAGGTAGAAAAAGCCACCTGATACTGTTATCCAGGTTTCTGGTAGAGGCTCTGATGTTTCCTAAAGAACCAAAATCTCAGTAATGTGTGAGTCCCTAATGTCTGTGTGTGTGTGTGTGTGTGTGTGTGTGTGTGTGTGTGTGTGTGTGTGCGTGTGCGTGTCCTTCCGCAGATGAGCTGGATCAGCTGCTGCTTGACAACAACAAGTTGATCCTGCAGAGCATTGCAGAAGACTTGAGAGCCAGACTGCCGGTCGATGCCATGCTGCCGTCTGAGACTGCTGCACAACACAAGGTTCCTCCACGGTTTCATCTCAAAAGCGTCTCATTACTGAGCTACACTTGTCTGTTTCTGATGTGGATAAACAACCACAATAATCCTGAAAGGGTGCAGTCTGCATTCAGACTTTAACATGACCGTGCTCGCATTCATCTGCACGGATTTAAATGGTGCATGCATGAATGAATGAGGCGTTTTCATTGGTCTGTCTGACCCTGTCTGGCTCAGGTTGTCATTGTGGTGTGATGTGATTACATGATGTCATGTTCTCCAGTAATCTGCACACAAATGATGTTGAGAAGACCGTCTTAGCGTGGCAGTATTATTTAAAATCAACTTTTTTGAGCTTCACATTATGTTGATCAAAAATGTACCTGCAGTGTTGCTTTGACTCTTTTATTCACTTCTTGAGAAATCCTTTAATCTCCATAGTAACTATTGAGCTGTGCAAAACACCTGGGTGGACCTAGCCCCGCCTTAGAGGTGCAGCTCCTCCTCAGAACTGCAGTTTCTAAGCCAGGGGTGGGCAATCCTGGTTCTCAAGGGCCAGAGTCCTGCAACTCTTGGATTTCTCCCTGGTCCAACACAGCTGACTCACCTCCTAAGAACAGTCCAGTTCTCCAGAGTCCTGCTAATTATCATTATCTGAAAGTTGCAGGACACCCAGTGGTCCTTGAGGACGGGAAGAGCAGCCTTCCCCCACAACTCCCCAGCTCAACTCCTCAAGACTATCCAGCAGCAATTAGCAAGCAAACACCTGGTGGAAATGCACATCAGCTGAGCTAATTACACTACTGATGTCGTTCTGTCTTGTAGATGCAGCAGCAGCAGCGGCCCACGGTTCATGTGGACAGCTTCCTGTACAGCGAGGACCAAGTGGACGCTCTGTGTGAGGAGGGGGCCATGAGCAGGAACTACTGTCTCAGCTGTGGATCGTTCAGGACCGCCCCCCTCGGTAAGAACATGGCTCTGCCTTCTGCCTCCATACACACGACGATGGCGCAGCGTATACTCCAATGTGTTTTTCACTGATTATTTGTCTCAGATGAACTATTATGACATGGTGACAGTTTTAAGAATTATGTGAAAAACATGTTGCTTATAAAAGTTACCTGCTGCAGTTATAATTTCGGTCTGATGTTATCTGAATGTTGTGGCTCTGATCCCTGTTAGATCCAAGTCTTTTGCTGTTCAACAGACGCTCATCCCAACTCAAACCAAATGACTGATGGTCTGCCTGCTCCTCGATCCTTATGGGTTAACACAGCCATGTTTCCTTACAGTAGACCAGAAACAAATCACAAAAAAATGACTTTAAATTATTGTCAATCAAAGCAAAAACCAAACATCTTTGCTTTCCATTCTTAAAGTCAGTTATTAAACTGAGACAGGAGGTAAAGATGAAGAGGTGGAAAAAGAGACGCAGATAGTTATTCCATCTAGTTGAAACAATAAGTGAATTGATCCAACTGGGACGATTCATTTATCACAATGAATTGTCATGATTCATCATGATAAATGATAACATTGCTGCTTTGGGACTATTTTCAAGTAACATGATGGTAATGTCATAATAATACAAGAACGCATTCTCAAAGATTAATAAACTTTAAATTCTCATAAACATTTGACCCTGGAACTGGAAGACATTTTAAATATCCAAAATAAAGAAATAAAATGAATCATGAAGTTTCTCTAAATGAAATTGTCCTTTTATAAAAGGAACTAGTTGAGACCACGGATTACATACCAATTGAAATTATTGAGTTCATCATAATTGATTTATTGGTTATTGTGACAGGCCCACACAGACATGGGTTATGAACATGGATGTTTACTCCTGGTCTCTTCTTCTCCTGCAGATTTCATCTCACACTCGTTCTCAGTGTCCGACCTTCAGTTCCTGTTCCAGAACGTTCTGCCGGACCTCAGTGGTCGGACTGTGGTGGATGTTGGTTCCCGACTGGGAGCAGTTCTTTATGGGGTCAGAGTTTGTCTTGACCTTTGTGAAACCCTCACAGATCCAGAAACGTATCAGTGCTAGTGATAGTTGTCATAGAAACCTTGTTTCAGATGGTGCAAGGTGAAGTATGATCGAAATGATCAGATGTGATCAAAATGATCAGAACATGTTGCTCAGTCATGTGGTGGGACTTTGTGTTCTTCCCCAAAATTAATCAGCATGCTTCTTAAAGTGAATGTTTGCTGTATAAAGTTCTTAGTGGATGTTTTGATGAGTTCAAGGACATCTTTGTGTGTCAAGGTTTTGGATTTCAGGGGAGGAATTTCAATGTATGTCCAGAATAAACTAGTAAGCATATAATGCAGACTACTACTTTTATCTTGTTTTAGTCTTAAAAAAAAAAAGGTCTAATGTCCAAAACAAGATCAGCTGAGTTAAATCATGTTTAGTAGATTTTGTGTGTAGATCAGTTTGGTTGTTTTCAGTAAATATCAGCAAATCAAGAAGTACATTTAGAAGACCTGGACCATTATTGACAGTACAACCGATAACCAAACTACAAGCAGATACAGGCGTTGTGATAATAAGGACTGGAATTAAAGCACACAAGAAACGGATGCAAGCTTACTGCCAGTGATCTTAACATAACATTCACCCTGTTAGCACATTACTCAGATTCTCCATCACTCTGACTGTTATCCATGCAACATCTTTCAACACACACTGATCTAATTTATGAACAGAAATATGCTGTATATTTCTGTACATAAATATATAACATAACATTAGCATTTTTCTAACAGAAGGGAACATAGTTACTTGATTGTGCTATAAAATAAGCACAATCAAGTACATAACACTGCCCCTTTAATGTTAAACCCTTTTCTTTCAAATCTTGAAATGCTTCAAATCTGTTTTAGAAACGTGCTATTGAAATCATTGGGAGAGACTTGAAAACCATGTTAATCATTGTTGTATCAGATTGTGATGAACATATCATGTGTTCAGGGTTGTGTGTACAGTTCAGCCTCTCGCCTCATTGGACTGGAGCTCAGTGAGGACTTTGTGAGGCTGCAGAACGACATGCTCCACAAATACGGTCTGTCTGATCGAGTTCAGGTTCGTGTCTCTGATCGTCCCTCGTCCCTTCTCATACCCACACTCTCATACACCTTTAATGAAAACTCCCTCTCCCCCCCACACCTGCCCAGGTTCTCCATGCAAACGTCTGCACTCAGGAGGTTCTGCTGCAGGGCGCGGATGTTCTGATCATGAACAATGTTTTTGAGTACTTCTTGGAGCCCTCCGAACAAATTGGGTAGTTCTTCTGAGACTGTGCAGGAAATATCCAGAAAACACCAACTGTGACCTGCATGCTATGAAGGAAAATTTGCTCTCTGTGTGTTCAGAGCCTGGAAGTTCATCATGCAGGCCTTCAGGAGGAGAGGAGCCCTGCTGGTTACTGTTCCCAGTTTGCAAGAGAGTCTGGATGCTCTGCAGGTACCTAGAAAACACCAGAACGCTGCATTTCTTCCAACACAGAAAACAGAACTAGTTTAGTTTTGCACATCCAGAAAAGCAGCCTGTAGGAATTGGAATATGTGTCCCATGTTATTATGTATTGACTTCTGTTTATTGCAACCTATTTCAATCTACATGTATCACGGTTCACTTCCTTCAGGTGCCACTACCACCAGGCTGGGTGGAGGAGCTTCCTATAGACTACAACGTCTACCTGGGCCGAGATGCAGACCCTGAGGAGCTCAGACAGATTCATCTGTACCGGGTCGTCTGATGCTGGCAGCTCCACCAGGATGATGGTGGAGGATGATTTCTGTCCGCAGTCAGGTGACTGCGGACAGAAACTGCTCTGTAGAGTCATATGACTACAAACAGATCCAGCTGGACAAGGTCATGTGACTGGAGACAAAGTGCCCTGTAGTGGATCAAGTGACTGCAGAATGAAATGGCTGTTCTCAATCATCCAAGCACATTTCTCCACCTGTCAGGAGGTGGTGCAGCTCTGTGATCCAGGTGGTTCCAGGTCTTATTGGAAGTGGTTTGAATAGGTGGGGAATTATGCTGGACTGCATCTGCTTTACCAAAAGTCTTCATTTGCACTCAGAGTTCAGACTTTCTGAAGTCCAAGATCAACTTAAGTCAGAATGTGAACGTCACACGTCAGAGGTTCTTTACCTCCTCAAACTACCACGGGTCCAAATCTGGCAGAACCAGAGGCATAGAATAGATTATTGCACATTGGTGTTAATAATAAATCAAACTGTTAATTATGCTTCACTTGTAAATTTACTATTCAGCTTGCTTTAATCCATCATGGAGAGTAAGCTTTTTGTGTTATTGTTATCTGTCTAAGTTTCTGCTTTGTAAAATCGGATACATTACAAAATACAAAAGATAACAGCATTGTCTAGTGTTTGTTTACTTGATCTCATAGAAAGGGGTTGATTTTTGTCTCCCTAATTATATTTTTTGTGTTTTAAGTTGTGTATTATAACATGTTGCATGGTAATGAATCCTCTTTAAAAGTCTTATCCTGATGAATCTCACTGAAGATGTGCACAAATAGGAGACTTTAAAATCAAACTCAACTAGACTTGATGTGAAGAAAACTTCAGAACATATCAGAATCCAGAAAATGTTATTATCACCCACATGGTCTGTCACTAAATCCTTATAGTGAACTGTTATCATAGTGATTTCAGGACCAGAACTAAACAGAGGCAATATAGACTTCTTTGTACTCTGTTTAAGTTTTAAAGAGGGAGTATTATTTATTTTCCAGGTACATACCGGTAGTCTTATTTTATAGCACAATCAAGTACTGTTTCATAAATCAGATAACAATTCTTATAGAAATGTAGTGCCTATCAAAAATAACCTAAAAAAGTTTGACTTTGCAATTTTCCGTATTTAAATTGGCTTCTGTGTCTTTAAGAAACTCTGGCTCCTTATGGAACTACAACTTCAGCATGACATCACAACATTAAGGTGCTAACTGTTTTTACCAACTTTGCACTGAGAAGTAGTTCCTATGATGATGTTAGCAGATGCGCAGTTCCACCAGGTGTTTGCTAATTGCTGCTGCCACTAGTCTAGAGGAGCTGAGCTGCAACTTTTCGAAGGAGCTTTGTGAAAATAGGTGAAGTGTTTGGGCTCCCCCGAATGGTTGCCATGGGAAACTTAAGCATTCCTCAAACATGCATAAAAGAATCAGGTTTGTTTTCAAAGAGTGAATAACATTACAACATGATATTAAGCAAAAAAGGGCTTTTTAAATTAGATTATTATTTATTTATTCTTCATCCTCCCAGACCTGCCTGCTGTGTTTTCTAACTTTCTCTTGAAAACTTCTGAGTCCAGAAACACAACAGCTGTGTTTACACCCAGCTGGACTTTATTCATACCCAGGTGATTTGCTCTGGCTTTTTATTAGAGGCATAAAACTAAAGGGGGTTCAATACACACCAGTTTTCTGTGTTTTCTTACACTTGTTTTATTTTGCTTCCAAGTCATATTTTTTCTCCATCAAATGACGTCCCAATAAAATGTATTTAGGTTGTGATACCCTTTGAAAGAGTTCAAAGGGTATGAATACTATTTCATGGCATTTTGTGTCAGTGTGGTGTTTATCTATCATAGCTTCTACCATAGAAACAGTCAGAATGTTTCCTACAGACAGAGAGAGAGGAAAAGAGATGAAGCATTGAACAAAGTCGACTCTCCTTTGCAAATATTTAATTTTTATTTAAAATTTGAATAGATCAGACCTCAGATAAAGATGATATGTTAGCTACATCAGGCAAGCTTAGCTTTTGTGCAGCTTCTTGATGCATGTCACAGAATGGCTGTACCTTAAAACTAAACGTAAAGAGTAGGATCAACCATCCAGCATTATTGGAGCACTGGGTCCTAACGTTCAAGTGAGAGAGTGGTCGAAAGGTTGGAACGTTTCATTTTGAAGCAGAAGCAGAAAATTACCCAGATCTTAAACCCACTCAGAACCTGTAGTGTGTCTCAAAAAGCAGCCGGAGAAACATAAGACAACAGGTTACCATGGGGATTTGGACATCTGACAATATCCAGCATTCATTTTCCTCTGTTTTTCTGAGTTTGGGTTGAAGAGGTCCAGGAGGGAAAACCCAGACATCCAGTGAGTTCTGGGTCTTCACCTGGCGTCTCTTCACTGTTGAAATTTATGTCACCTTTTTTACCAATTGCTTAGAAAATTCCAGAAACCAAACATCACCAGTGACATTTACAATTTATTCATTTTTGTCAGTTTGAATTTTTTTTCAGGCTTCCTGTGAGTTTGCTCAATGATAACACCGAAAAGAATAGGAATTCATCAGAGAAATCCTCAATGCCAGATGCATAGCAATTTCAAGATGTTTGCTTTGATTCTGATTTTATGCTGAGTTATGATCAGCACAGGCCCACCTTTCTGTGATTAACTACAGCCCCCTGCTGACTGGAAGTTCTCTCTGGGGTCCCCAAAAGAACTTGCACTGTGTTCCGAATTATTATGCCAATTGGATTTAAGTATCATAAAGATAAAATATTTTGTTGTGTTATTAAATTTATAGATGGTATTGTGTGTCAGGGCTCTTTGAATCACTATAATTAATTTCAGGGCTGGTTGATTAGTTTGTCTGGTGAGCTCAATTAAAGGAAATCTACTTAAGAAGGATGTTCCACATTATTAAGCAGGCCACAGGCTCTGTGAAAATCATCAGATAGTGTAATGCCGTTTTTTTCTAAAATGGCTTTTCATTCTGGAAACACCTGAAGAAAGTTATCAAATGTCACCTTTACCAACTTCAAATGATCTGAAGAAGCTAAGAAAAAATCCAGAAGGCCAAAAAGATTTGAATTGCCAATACAACTGCTTAAAAAGAAGGAAATTATGGAGGTACTTTACCTGTCTTATTTTATCCTGTTCAAACTCAACTTCGTAGTTACTTTGAGAATTGTTTTATATTATTACTATTTAAAATCTTCACCTGAAGTACTATTTGTTTGATAAATAATGCAATGGGACCAACATATTATGTTCCATTTTGCATTTAAAGAAAGCTTACAGAAAAACTGCAAAACAAATAGCTTTAAATGCAAAATGGAAAAAATTTCCAACCATGGACAAATAAAGGTCAGTGGTGGTGATGGGCTGAATGGAAGAGTGCCCCAAAATTTCATTCTGCTTACGGCTTCATTTTACTTTGAGTAGGCCCTGTCGATCATTGCTGTCTTCGGTTGGATTCAGTTTCTTTATTTCTTTTCCTCCATCTTTCAGTTACTTTGTCGAGGTGACTGAACCTAACTAAAGGAGATAACCTGTCAATAAAAGTGTGCACATATTTTTTGGGAGTGTACATTTTTGACAAAGGTGTTTTAATATGTTTAAAAGATCCTCGGAACACTTTATTCTTAAAAAATGCACCCTTCGCGGTCACTGACATATTCCAGTTCTCACACTCAAGAAACAAACGCAGGCGAAGTAATGAAATTTCCCAGCTGACCGTGAAGTGGATGAAAACTTCGTCAACAAGCCGCCAGTGAGACGGCTTAGCCCGGAGTTCTTCCTCCTCATTTCGGACCGCCTGTTATCGCTTCATCGTTTAACAACTTGGTAAAGACCGGCCGTTTTTATCGGTTTCTTTGTCTGTTTTAGCGTACCGAGTGTCGGGGGACTGAAGTTGTGAGCTTTGAGCTGAATTGGCTCTGAGTTTAGCGTGTCGGCTGGGAGATAATGAAGAGGAGCACTTCCATGCGGGCTGGATTATCGGCGCGTGTAACAAAAGACCCGCTCACCACCTCCTCCTCACTCCTGCTATTCCGTCGAGCTCCTGCCACATTCTAACCGGGGCTCTGCTTCGGCTTCGGGCTTTTAGTTGAGGCGTTTCACTTGAGTTTTCGTGTTTTATTCGGTGAAGACGAGTGACCCGGTTTCGCTCCCCTTTCTTTCAGAGTGGAAGCGGAGCGAAGAGATGCCGCTACTCCACAGAAAGCCCTTTACCCGACAGAAACCTCCGGCTGATCTTCGACCGGACGAAGAAGTGTTTCTCTGTAAAATCACGCATGAAATCTTCAGGACTTATGAGTAAGTAGCTGCTTTAACTCTTTAAAAAAAAACGCTTAAAGTAAGTTTGGGATGTTCTATCATTGAGAAAAACTTCCACACAAAACATAAAAGCTAACTTTATCGTAAATTAAAATAAAATGATATATGTAGGTTATTTTTTTATTGAGGTGCGAGAGCCCCAAGGACAGTAGGAAGCGGGTTAAAGCGGGCAGTAAAAGGTCAGTAGGAGCGGGACAGGTGTACGGTTGGCTAGCTAAAGTGACTGTTAGCTTGGGAGCTACCAGAGCTTAGCTTTGAGAGTTTAGCCCATATAAACAGTCCACTCATTCACATCACCTTGGAGGGTTTTTAAACAAACAAAAACCTATAAATACGAAATATTTGACTCATGTGGTGACCCGTTAACTTCTGAAGCCAGAAGTTGGATGTAGGAATGACATAAAACTTAATTTAGTCTGAAATTCGGGAACTAGTAGGATTTCCTAATAATTGTGTTCAGGCTAACCACCACTGTCATTAAACATAATCACCTAGTTTGATATATTTTGTTCTTTCAGACATTGTCGCTCATTTTCATTCGATTAGGCTATATGGTACAGTTTGTGGAAACGATTTAATGAGAATCAACTTTGTTAAAAGTGCAAATAAACAGTTTTTAACTGTTACTGTCACAAGGCAGCCATATTGGATGTTGGGTAAAATCCTTGTGAGAAACCTATGACTTTCCTGCTGACAGGTTTGATTCTCAGGGACCTTTATGTTAATTTCTCCAGTTACAATCTTAAAAGCGTCAATATCTGAATTAAAATCCCGGGCATAATCAATTTGCATCATTAAGTAAACATTCCGGGGATATACATTTTTTTTATTTCTGTTTTGCTCTTACATGCCATAAGAAACTGAAACTTGTGTGGTAATGCTGTCTAAAATTCCTGAAAAAAATGGTGGTTGGGAAAGTCAATTATTCACTGAAGTGCCACAGACTATAACACATTTGAGAACCACTGTTTCATATAATTCCCTAAAAAATATCTATATATGTCGTATTACACAATTATGAGTCACATTCATCTTCAAAATGTGCATTGTGAAATTGACATGTCAAATGTATGGTTATTGACAGCTTCCGTAAATATCAAGTAACAAAAAATATACATGGCGACTAAAATAAAGGGCAGCTTAACAAGTGGGCCAGTGGTTAATTTCTGCTCTAGTTTTTGATTGTTTCTTGGAATAAGTATAAAGATTACCTACAGAAATGCTCAAATTTGATCCTTATTTATATATTTTTTAAGCCATTCAGCATCCAAATATTTACATACATGTTCTTGGTCTCGATGGAGAAAAAAATTATGCCAAGGACAGGAGTTTTGTTTTTTTTCTTTTAGATCTCAGCTGACATAAAAGAGAAAAGATCAAAATAGGCAACACTCTGCAAGCTGTTGTAGAGTGTTGCCTGCAAATCTATGTTTTACAGTTCTAATCATCAGCTCATCAAGCTCCTGAACATTTCTCTGTTTGAGTCAAAATTCCCATTAGCCTGTGTGCTATTTGTATCTAAAAATTGCAACATGAAGTTTGTGCATGAAGTTTGTGTCAGCTGTTTTTCTGAACCTCCCTCCCACAGTGAGTTCTTTGAGAGGACCATCCTTTGCAACAGTTTGGTGTGGAGCTGTGCTCTGACGGGCCGAGCCGGCCTCACTTACCTGGAGGCCGTGGAGAGCGAGCAGCGGGCGAAGCAGAGCCTAGAGAGCTTCCCTCAGGCCCTGGTGGTGCCTATGCTCCACCTGGCTGCTCTGAGCCGCCACTGCAGGCTGTCGGAGCTCTGCGAGGATGTCTACGGCTTCGTCAAGGATCGTTTCTTCCCAGGAGAGATAGTGGATGTGAGCGGACGCAACGGAACTAGGTACGCACCAGCAACCTAGTTTTAATGTTCATCTTCAGGCTCGGGGAGTCACCATCAAGGAGATCTATAGCTACGTTTCCACTGACCATAAAACTGTGCAAATTGGTTTTATGAAAATTAAATTGCTTAATGGAAACATGCCAATAAAAAAAAAAAAAGACCTCATGTTTCTTGATGAGTTTTAGCGCGAGGATGAGACGGTTTTTCAGCCGCATAGAAACCAGTGGAGAAGAAGCAGCCTCCAGGGCTCAGAATTGGAGCATTTCACAAAACTTCAAAATAAACTCTTTTTTTCACATCATGTGACCAACACCCAGATATTACTACTAGTAAAAATGACAGGAAGTTGTATTAGGATGGCAGGACTGCATGTTTTTTAATGAGTTAACCTTTAAACAATCTTACTCGCGTGTAACCTTAATTTAATTTCTTTTTTAATGGAAACACTGCAATTGTGATTTATTTTTATTTTTTTTAAACAGTGGAATTTCAAAAAAGTTTTGTGCCCATTTGTAGTGGAAAGCTTTTGATCATTAGAGGCAATGTTCTTCTCTATTTTTGGTTTGAGTTGCAGTTCTGAACACTCTTCCTGTTAGTCCTGTTCACATAACCTTAGCTTACAGCTGCCTGCTGTCCTGTAGGAGAAGCTAATTATCGAAGAGTTTCAATAGGGATATTTCATGTCAGGTTATTAGTCTTCATTCTAAATAGCCATTTCCCATCACCTTACATATGAAATTTTTCAGTGTTCAGTTTATGCCTGACTTGTTGATTTTTAGTAACATTTCGAAAGAATCTGTAGGTGAGTCCTACTCAGCTTTCCCAAGTGCAAATACTGTGTGTATTTCAGGCGTGTGTGCAAGATCGTGCAGGTGCTGTCACTTTACGCTTGTGCTAACGGAGCGCCACTCGCTACCCGGCAAAGCAAGGCAGCAGACAGCGACACCATTGTGATTAGTGACAGCGACGATGAGAGTGACGTCTTCCAAAGCACCACAGCACATCTCAACGGGTTAGTAGATCACAAACCACTTTGGAACACAATTCCTTAAACTGATGAATGCAAAAAATTGAGCTGGCATTATTGGAGTTATGGACAGGCAGGACAGGATTAGCGGATTTGATCCAGATCTGCAGTAGAACCATGTAGCAGACGGCAGATTCAGGCTCCATCCAGTTAAAACAGGAGGTTGGCCTTGTTTCCAATGCAGTAAGAGCTTTGTGTGTGATGAACTTCCTGTGTCACTCTTCTGATGTTACTTCTGTTGCGTAGTGGAGCTGTGGAGATTTCCTGCTTCTAAAATGTAAAAAAAAAAACCCTCACATTTGTGTACTTATGCCAATTAGTTCAATTCAGATAATTAATATAACAAAAATTAACAACAAATGTCCTCTCCAAGCAATTTATAAACAATTAATTATACATACATTCCAACTGATGCTAGTTATTAAACAGTGGAAGAAGTTTAGTATTGCAATTATATCAGTATTATCAGTATTTCAATTAGTTTGAAAGGTTTCTAAGTAAACCCAGCAGATTGCATCCAGTCATTGAATTGCAGCATTCACTCCCCCTGAACCAGCAGGGGGCAACGGCAGACAGCCACTGGCATGGAGTTGTTGATTTTACAGCAGTCCCTCATACTGAGCATGCATGTAATGACAGAGGAGATGATAAACTCCTATTTAACAGGAAGAAACCTCCAATTAACCAGAACCTGGGTCAGTATAAGCAGCCATCTAACACGGCTGACTGGAGGTTTGAGAAGACAGAGCAGAGACACAAAAAAACTTTTTCTAACCTTCTGTGTTAGTAAAAAGTGAATAGCAGGAGAGGGAGAACGATTAGGTGATGGCATCATTATGTCACACAATGGCCTCCTCCAGGAACTACTCACAGCCAAACAGTATGCCAGACCAGAGAAGCATCAGGAGAAACATGAAGGGAGTGAAACTAGATAGATGCCTAGAACAGATAGATATGTGGATGTGCCGAAATCTTCTTCAGCTAAACATAAACACAACTGAAATTATTATCTTTGGACTTAAAGAGGAACCATCTAAAGTCACAGCTTCATTTATTACAGCTAAAAACCAGCAATCAGGCCAGAGTAGTGATGAACTCTGACCTGAACCTTCAGAGCCACATAACAACAGTTACAAAGTCGGTCTTCTATCATCTGCAGAAGTTGGACTAATGTCTCAGTGAGATCTAGAGAAACTCATCCATGAGTTTATCTTTCGTTGCCTTGGTTACTGCTATAGTGTCTTTATAGGTCTGCCTAACAAATCAATCAGATAGCTGCTGCTGATCCAGAACGCTGCTGCTCGCATTCTCACTAAAACCAGGAAGATAGAGCACATCACACCAGTTCTAAAGTCCCTACACTGGCTCCCTGCAGCTCAGAGAATAGACTTTAAAACACTGATGTTAGATTATCAATCACTGAACGGCTCATCACCACAACACTTTATAGATCTGCAGTTGTTGTGTCAACCTTCCAGACCTCTCAGGTCTTCTGATTCTGAACTGGTCTGCATCTCCAGAACCAGAAACCAATGAGGAGAAACAGCATTCAGCTTCTATGCACCATAAATCTGGAACAAACTTCCAGAAAACTGCAAAACAGCTGAAACACCGAGGTCCTTTAAATCTAGACTAAAACCCACCTGTTTAGAGTTGCTATTGAAGCATAATCAATTCAGAACATACGTTTACTGAACTGCGTACAATTAAAACAAGCAAAAATATCCAGGCGAAGATTTTAAAATTAGGACATAAAAGGTTAAATAATATAGAATGGCATTGGAACAAGGCAGATTGTGTACACACAATAAACATCCCTTTCTCATAAACTGTTTGTTTTGTGTCTTAGTGGAAAGAAGCCCTTGAGTCCATCAGCATTTAATTACAGAGTAAGGATTGTCAAGGATGAAAATGGCGAACCTTTCACAGTCAAACACAGTCAAATCAGGTAAGAGTCTAATCTCATAATTTGTTTTTGTAAACTGATTGAAGATGTTTACTCTGAGAATTCCAGAACGGACACATTTCCAAATCCAGCCTGTTCCATAACAGGATCAAACATGATGTACACTAATCAGCTTCTACCTCATGAATGTCTTAACATGCCTGAGGAAAGGCAGTTCCCTCTTAAGTAGCTGAGTTTTATTTGACCTGTTTATTTTACTTAAAGGGTTGTCTTTGACTTTTTGAAGTAAGATTCTGTAAAATTAGAATTAGCTTCAAGCAATCAGTTTTTAGATAACTTTAGCAACTGAAACGACTCAAACTGAACATGTTTGTTAGTGAATCATAATGTTATGTCGGTGGACAGCAAGAATCTCTTTGGCTGCCGTTTTGTTCAGCTGAACAGTGTCCACGTTTCTGTTCGGAGTTACAGTGGTTTAGCTGGTTAATCTGGAGGAGCAGAGTTTGCTGGAATGATTTTTAAACTGATCTCTGGGAGATTTTTTTTTTTTTTGCACAAACCTTAAAGATCATCATTAGTTCTGAGCAGTGGTGGTTAAACTGACTCACTTGCAAACAGTACAGCTGTGCTAACGAGCTGAAATTGGATATTGGAAGCAGACAGAAGGTTGCAGGAGACCGTCTCTGGAGGACCGGAGTTTGAAACCACTGGTTCTGATTCTAAACTAGCTGTTACTCAGTTTGTTGTTTCTCTTAGTCGAAAGAAAACGATCCTATCCAGAGAGAGACTGAAACTCCTCTTCAAGCAGCATTGTGAGCCTCATAGGGGATGCATTGTTCTAAAGGTAGGAGCTCCATTAGTGTTACCTGCTATGCAGCAAATGACTGTAGATCCTGTTAACTCACAGCGGTGTCCGTTTGTTTTTTAGCCTTCTACAGTGAAGAAGTACAGGCTGTCTGAACAGACCTTCTCTCAGTTCTTCCCTGATGATCCCCCCATTTTCCCCTTCAGCCTCCACTCTAATGGCTCCCCTGGACAGGTATGTGGACCATGCAGGATGATGAGAGGCAATGTTCATTTCTAATAATAATAAGACCTCCAAGAAATCTGGAATTCTCATTGGCAAGACAAAGCTGAATATTGTGTCTATCTTTTCTTGTTGGTCGAGTCTTTCTAATTTAGCAGTTATTACTGCTTGATAAAACACTATCTATTTTCAGACATTTTTTCTAGATTCATGCTGAACATGAGGCTATCACGTCTTGGTTTAATCTTCCCTGTTCGGAGTTTGCATCAACATGCCCTGATTCACTCAGATACTAGTAGACAGCTTTAACGGTTTACATCTGATGTTAAAATCTGAGTCAGATGATCACATTTGTTATCTTACTATATAGACAAATATGTGCTGTCAGCAAGAACTTCACAACGTTGGCTAATGTTTCTATAAAATCGTAAATGCATTTAATTACCAGAACTATATTAGGCACCCATTACTATGGCTGGGATTCAGTCTCATCAAATTTTTTGGTGGCTATCATTAAGGCTACTGATGAGATCTAAGAGAAGTATTTAAGATATGTGATTTCTTAAAGCTCAGGATTATATGCAATAAAAGACCAACACACACATCCATTTAATAAAATACAATGTTACTGCAAAAGTCAATTTGCCAGGAACTTTACCAGTAAGTGAAAGACGTTGCAAACACATATATATTAATTACTCACAAACTGGTGTTACTCAGTTTCTGTTAAAGGGTTAGTATTATACTGTATAAATTCAACTTTTTTGAGCTTTGCTTAATGTTATAATGTTAATCCCTCATCAAAAACATACCTTGAGTGTCGCATTGATTCTGTCATGTATGTTTGAGAATTTGAGAAACCATTTCATCTCCATGGTACCATTCAGCTATGCAGAACACCTGGTGGACCGAGCACCGCCTTCGAGTTTCTAAACACCCAGAGCAGCCCCGGCCCGTGACTCCCCCACTAAGCTCCTTCAGACTAGTCAACAGAAATTAGCAAACACCTGCTGAGTTCATTTCGAGCTACTTCTCAGTGCACCGCTTGTAAAACTGTCATTAAGGGCTAATCGAGCCATGTTGTGACGACTTCCTGAAAGAGGAGTTTCAGAAAGAGCAGGAGTTTTTAAAGAGACAGAGGCCCATTTTCAGGTTGTTAAATTACAAAGTCTAATTTATTTGAAGTCATATTTGGTATAGTGTTTTTATAACTGAAGGTAGCATAGTTACTTGATTGTTCTCCAGCCCCTTTTCATAGAACACATAATATTACCCCTTTAATTATAATTTTCTGCTTGCAGCTGATAAAAATATGACAGTTAAATTTAGAATATTAATAAAAAAAACAACCAATAAAATATAACCAATAAAAAAAAAACATGGTAACATAAAAAATATGCTCAATACTTGCTGAAAGTTTATTTTGAAAAGGTACATTTAATCTGTCAAATGAGCTTCTCTAGAAAACAAAAACTAATTTATTGAAGACTGCATGCAGTTCATAGTTATGACCAGCAGACGATAATGAACTTTTCTGCTCACATAACCAAAGGTCTGAATTAGTGAGCTATATAACTGTTTAACACCTGTTGAGGTTGTTGACGAGAACTTTCCAAAGTCCAAAACAAAAAGCTTGAGGTTATCTAAACTTTCTTAGTCATCAGAAAAAAAGCTAATGGAAGATATTTTGTCATTCATTCAGTCCGAAATGTTAAGGTGGAATATTTCCAGTCTATTTAAGGCCTTATTGAGTGAACTTGCTTTCCAGGCATCGTCAATAAATGTGCTGGAGGAGAAGCTGATGCTGCTGCAGAGGAGGGGAGAGATGGCTGCTGCAGGCTATGAGAAGGCCCGGCTGAAGAGGGAGAAGGAGGAGGTACAGGAGGCCAGAAGGAGAGAGCGAGAGGGGAAGGACAGGCTGAGAGAGGAGCAGAGGCAAAGGTTTGAGGAGGAGAAGCAGAGGAAGAGAGAAGAGAGGGAGCGTAGGAAACTGGAGAAAGACAGAGTGAGTAACTGGAAACGTCAAGGACAATTTTCCAGTTTTGGAGGAAAACTTTTGATCCGCAATTTTACCATCTGATTGACAGGAACGGGAGAAGCTGAAGGAAGAAAAAAAAAAATACGCTCAGCGGCTGAAGCTGTGGAACAAACCCAGAGAGGACATGGAATGTGAAGACTTAAAGGTCAGTGAATGCAGCAGCTTCAGAGTGGAGGTTAGCCCAACAGATATTAGCCAACATGCTCACTTAACTACTTTTAAATGAAAAAATATCAGCCAATCAAAGATGAAAAAAAAACAACCAGATGCTTTGTTGTTCTTCACTTAAAGAAAAATGTAATTCAAATTTTAATACTTAATCATTTCTAGCACAGAAGGAAAATAATAAATTAAAAGGCAGACCGTTGCTGGATGTTGACCAGCTCTGATAATACAAAATATGTTAAAAGCATTCCTTCGTTTTTTCAATGAGAGTATAAATGGATACCAATAAATTTAAAACTATGTGTGGAGTTTAGTGATACAAATGGAACTACTTTATGTAACTCATGTCCTAAAGAAACATATTACAAATTGGAATGTTTTTAAAGAGAAGTGAATGCTGTGCTATGCAGTCATTTTTAAAAAACGATTAAAAAATAGTTCATATCATTACTTTTACTATCACAATAGTACCACAAAATATCATGATGAAACTTCAAGTCCATACCACTCTCTCAACACGTTTCCATGTTTAGTAAAACATGTTTTCAGTTGAACATAATAAAAGCCAAAAGTGAAATTGTAACCCACACCTTCACCTGTGAGTAAAGGACATGGAAGTTGAAGAAAGGCTTAATTTCCTGAATTCCCCTCATACAAATGTAGAATATCTGTTTGTTCTAACAGGAGTTACCCAGCCCAATGCCAGTGAGAACCCGTCTTCCTTCCAAGCTTTTTGGAGAAGCTCTGATGGTTCTAGAGTTCCTGCGAGCTTTTGGTGAGGCCTTTGACCTGAAAGATGAATTCCCTGAGGGAATTACTTTGGGTGAGTATTCATAAGTATTGCTCTGAAAATGTTCATGAATTCAAACCTACACATGCAGGTTGTTCCATTTTGGAATGATATTTTTTAGTCTCACAATCATCTTTTTTCATTTGTTCATGTGTATAAACCTTAAAGGTTTTTACACTATTGCTATATATTATACTGCCTGTGTATTGAGTTGCCCGATGGGGTTTTTAGTGTTTACATTAATAACAAAAATAATTTCTGTCATGAAATGGAGTTTTGATCCCAGCTGCAAGTCTTTATTTCCAGATAAAATGGTCTAACCAGATTTTTGTCCTCCCACAGAGGTTCTGGAAGAGGCTCTGGTCGGCACTGACCCAGAGGGTCCTTTGTGTGAGCTGCTTTTCTTCTTCCTGACGGCCATCTTTCAAGCTCTGGATGAGGAGCAAGAGGAGGTGGCCAAAGATCAGGCTGAGGGTGGGACACACACTGATCAGTCCACTATGACTCCTACATTAGCACCGGTTCTTGATGTCATCCTTTCTTGTGTTTTGGTTTACATTAAAGGGGTTCTTTTAATTTATGCAAAATTCATAATAGGTCTCCTTTGCATGTTTTTGTGTTTTCATTTGGATCTCTCTTGCTTTTAAAAAAAACACACAAAAAAACCCCAAATGCTTTAACCAATCACCAAGCTGGTTTTTGGCAATAATTTAATATTTAATTTATAATTTATGTCTGTAAAGAAAGTAGTTAAAGAAATTTTGACAATGTAACATCACAATGTCTGGAATGCCCTGATATCGCTGGGGTTTCTCACCTGGCAACCCCAGCGATGTCCAGTCTGTCACTTAGCAACCCGAACTGAGCTCTGGTCCATTTGGTCAGCTGGTTTTCCACTGTATTTCCAAGTGTTTTGTTGTGCATTTACCATCCAGAAACCACTTGCTGCATTCTTGCTGGTTGTTCAGGAGGTTCCACTACTGCTTTTCAAAGATGCACAGTTGTATAATTGCATATTTGTTTGCAGCCTCTGTTTCATGTGAATGTAAATTTTGATAAGGGGGCGTGGCCCGAGCAGCGAAACGCTGGCGAAGGCCTATTGAATTTGCAGAATTTCTTTCTTTTTATTATTATTATCATTATTATTATTATTTATTTATTTTTCTGCCATGTTATGCAGCTGTTTGGGGCCTTTGACATGTTCAAAAACTCACCAAACTTGAGCCCCGCGGAAAATTTTCGAATTCTGGTGGAATCACAAATGGGCGTGGCAAACTGCTCTACAGCACCCACTGACATGTGATAGGGGAAACTGTAGGTCATAGAGATCTGAAACTCGGTACGTAGGTAGATCTCCCCAATTCAAGAAAAAGTCTCTTGGAGGTACCCCCTAAAATGCACGGAGGCAGCCATTTTGGGTCAAAGGTGAGATTTTGGCCGTTTATCACTTTTTCTCATGTCAAACTTTAACAAACTACTCCTAGAGATTTCAACCTATTAGCTGCATTCTTGGTCAGAATGCAGTCAAGGCATGAGGCTTTAAAAGTTATCTAAAAAAATTTGACTTTTTGTATATGTTCAGGGGGTGTGGCAGAGCGGCGAGCTTGGCGTACTCGCCAAAACAAACAAAACACTGTAACTTTTGCATAAAAAGGTAATTTGGCATCAAACTTGGTCTGAGTGAACCTGGTTGGATCCCTGACGATCCTATGTTGTTGTAGTCTGACGTCATCTGAGCTTCGCCTCTCAGATGACGTTTTTTTACTTGGAAAGCTCCATCTCTGGCTCTCTTGACCTAATCAAGATAATCTTGTGTCAGATGACAGATAAGTTGGTCTCACTTGCTTTAAAGTTCCAAGAGTTTTCAGTGGAGGGCGTGGCCGTGACGGCGTTGCGAAGTGACAGGTTGTGTCGAGCGAGCTGGACCAAACTCTTTGAGATCGATCCTTGTCCACCCCTTGACAGGAATCTAGTGCAATACTTGGTGGGCGTGGCCTAATTCCTCCACAGCGCCCCCTAGAATATTTTTAAAAATCAGCCCCTGATGTTTCTCTACTTCCTCCCTGCAGACCTGTGGGAGGCTTTGGATGACGACTCTGATCCCACTCAGTCGGCTCTGACTGCTGTCGCCTCATTGGCTGCAGCCTGGCCTCAGCTGCATCAGGGCTCAGGGCTCAAACAGCTGGACCTGGACAGCTGCACGCTCTCCGAAATCCTGCGCCTCTACATCCTAGCCTCCGGCGCCGATTGTAACCATAGCAACGCGAAGTTCCGCTACCAGAAACAAGGTGGTTTCACGGTCATGGACGACCCATGTGTGGAGCTGCGATTGTCTGACCCAGCGCTGCTGAAGAGGTTGTCCTGCACTCCAGTATATGACCTCACACCAGGTCAGTAACTCAGCAGGAAGTCTTTAGGCAGGTTAGATGAGACTATTTCACAGGGAGCAAGATCAGTAAAGACCAAACTGCTCTTACATCCAGATAGAATCTACAACATTTTCAAGACTGAAAGAAAAGCCTTTTCCTCTGAAAGTCTTGACGCTTGTTGCAAATTATCACTGATGTTAATGAGGAGTTGTTTCTCTCTCTATGTTTATATGTGTCAATATTAAGTCAGTTTTTATTAATGGCAGTAATTGTCTTATAAAATAGTCATCCCTTTATGTTCCTTGCAGTAGTCAGCCCACTCTTCAGTTTATAGAGATCAAATATAATTCAAATTCAAATATTCAAATATAATTCAAAGAAAATTAAAAAAAAAAAAAATCAAATAAAAATGGATTATATTTTTGTTTGCAGCGGAAAAACTGAAGATCCTTCATGCTCTTGTGGGGAAGCTGTTGACTTTGGCATCCAGCAGAGATCTGGTAGAGGACTGTGTGGATGAACAAAAGGCAGCCAGACAAGAGCTGAGAGAGATCAGAGCAGAACAACACCGCCGAAAGAGGGAGGAGATCGCTCTAAGGTAGGGAACACACAACCTGGTTGTACATATCAGTTGATCTCTGACCTCTGCTTTGTAACGCTAACGTCCTAAATCACTCTGGGTTTAATGTTTAAAAAAGGGTTTTGTTTTTTACTGATCATGTTTTAAGTTTCTCATCTGATGTACTTGACATTTTTGTTTTTAGGGCTCGTGTTCGAAAAGAGGAAAAACTGAGGGAGCAGGAGCTGAGACTGAGGGAGAAAAAGGAGAGACTGAAGGAAAGAGTGCAAGCTAATGGGTATGGAAGGAAGTCTTCACCAAGAATGAGGAAGCTGCATTGCTTCTCTGCACAATCCTCACAGAGCTGCTTCATGTCCTACTGTTGGATAAGCATTCCCTTCACTTTGTGTGAATTTTCTGTCTGCTTCTGTGGAATTGTTTTTAAAACTGGGTGCGTTTGCAGAATAGAGCATGTCACCTTTTTCTTCTCCTGGTGATTATATTAAAGTAAACACTGAAAACTGCTTCTGGGAATGACACTCGATGCTTTCAGCTGGCTGGGAATTGAATCACTTCTAGAGAAGGGCTTGTAGCATTAAAGCTCTTAAGGGTGGATGTGAGTGGTGTTCTGAAGTCCTGTTTCCTCTGTCCTCAGTGAGACGGCTGCTGAGGCTGAGGGAGAACAGAGCAATAAGAACGCTAAAGAAAATGGTCCGTCCAGGACCCTGAAAACAGGTAACACCTGATCCCCATCTTTGAGTCAACATACTGCACGAATTGGTAGACATTTTCAGGTCAATCAAACAGGAAAACAATTATTGTAATTATAGACCTAAACTGAAAAGATATCATTTGATTTGTCCCAAGATGAAATATGTGTTCATTTAGTTTGTCATGTTGTTCTCCAGGTAAAGGGAGCCAAGATGAAGACGGGCAACAGGAGCAAATGCAGTCTGATTCCAAACCCTGCAGCCTTTCCTCCAACCTGAGCCCAGAGGAGCTGGAGAAAGAGCAGGAAAAGGTCAGATTTCTTTTTTAAGGAGAAATGACGAGCATGACGCAGTGACATGACGAAGGCTGCCACTAGCTGTGTTTCCATTTACCTTAAAACTTAGCCAAGTGGGCATCATGAAAACATACATTTACTGGAAACACTGCAATTTTGAGAGGATTTGTGTTTCGTGATAAAATGTTTTTCGATAGTTTGAGGGATTTTTTTCCCTACTGCCTCTAAATCAGTGCATTTTGTAAAACTGCAATGAAGACACTTTTCACATAATGAATCTTGTGATCAATAACGGCTGTTACTGGCAGAAAAGACGAAGAAGACGACAGGAAGTGGTAGGAGGTTCAAGGCGCAGAATGATTTGAATGACTTATTGTGTCTTTTAATGACCTAACAATATGCGAATAAGTTTCACATGAACTAAGTTTCTAAATTAATTGCAAAATTCAGTTCTCTCAACATTATTTGAGTGTCAACAAACTTTTACGCTCAAATATAATGGAAAGTCTGCTAGTGTGTATGTTGTGCTTATGAGGTCTGTGTCTTCCTGGCAGGTTCAAGAGTTGCTGCAGCGAATCCAGAAAGCGGCCGCCTGCACCTGCCTGCTTCCTCTGGGTAAAGACCGGCTGTTCCGCAGGTACTGGCTCATCCCCTCAGCCTGCGCTCTGTTTGTGGAGGAGGACTTCTTTGGCCTGACGGAGGACATGCTGCTGCCATGCCCCAAACCTTCTGAAGGCGCTGCAGATAATATGGAGGACACAAAAGCCGAGACTGAACAAGCTGGAGAAAAGTGGGTATTCATCAAAGATCTCTTGAGAGCTTAAAGAGCTTCCCAATTGTGATTTTCTGCTTTCATAACCTGACAGTGCTGGTTCCAGCCACAGTGCACATGGAGTACCAGTGAACCGTCCCAACCAGTGGTACTTCTACAGCTCCATAGAGGAGGTGGATCAGCTGATCGAGGCTCTAAACCCTCGTGGTCACAGAGAGAGCGGCCTGCGGGAGGCGCTGCTGCAGGACAGAGACAAGCTCCAGCTGCTGCTCCAGAGCTGTGACCAGAGCAAATACAAACTCCTCACCACACAGCCGGACAACAGTGAGTCGACCTTTCTGTCCACATGTGATGAGACTAGCTATATAAATCAGCACTGTTATCTCTAGAGAAACACTGACCCACTTTTTCACTACCGATACCAATATCTGAGGTGTCATATTGGCCGATACCACTCTGACACAGAAAAACAGTGCTGAATTGACTTGGGCAAGACAAATGTATTTGTATAGCACTATCATGTACAATACAATTCAAAGTGCTTTATGAAAAAATTTTACTATTAAAAACAGGTACAAATTAAAAAAAGATAAAAACGAATACAAGGAAAAAATTGACTAATTAAATTGGAAGTAAAAACATATTTTCTTAAAATACTTTCTTCTGTAATTTGCATGGCTAAAAAAACTTTTTTAAAACACAGACATAAATGTACTGAATTATAAATTCATTGCCAACTCTGTATCAGTACAGCTCACTGAAACACAGCGTCAGTTTCACCAGCTGCTAAAACATGTAAATACAACTTTTTACATGTCAAAATAGTCAACCATACTGGTCAAACATGTAAAAATAAACTTTAGCAAACCATATTTCAAATCGTTCATAAAGTGCAATTAGGAATTCTAAATAAAATGTATAATGAATAATAAAACATGATGTTGCACAAAGCATAGAATTAGACTGAATAGATCTGCCCTATGGATTGGACACATTGTCACTGATAACTAAGCTACAATATTTTTTTCAATGTCGTCACATTAAAATCAGATCAATGCCTCTAGTTATCTCTAAGACAGCAGCTGTTTGTGTGTCCAGGTGAAGCGGAGCGCTCACCCTGCTCTGCATCAGCTGAGTCCCGGATGGAGGTCAGGTTAAGAGACCTGCTACTGGACCTGGAGGACCGCATTCACCAGGGGTCCCTGGGAACCCTGAAAGTAGGCTCGACTGCTTACAATGACAAATGACTCGTAGCCTATAAGAGATGCCGTGCTCAGCTTTTGTTTTGGTGTTGGTAAGGTGATGGACAGACATGTGTGGCGCTCTGCGCTGGAAGAGGGAAACTACGAGCTTCTTGCGTCTGAGGGCAAAGAAAACGGCGTGATAAATGGACAGGTGGAGCCCATGGAGGTGGAGTCTGGCCACATAAAAACCAGAGACAGAGGCAGTGACAGGTAGTCTGTGCACACAGCAGGGCTTGCTGCAAGCTTATGTGATGGAATGACCTCAGTTTTTCTGATGGGAGGTGCGTGTGTGTCTGTGTGTCTGTGTGTCAGGCTGCAGGAGCTGAAGTCTGAAGCCACTGGGAGGACCAGCGGCAATGAGACTCCTCAGGTGATCAGCAGCTCGGTTCGAGTTCTGGCTCAGGCCCTTGGTCATATTGAGCAAGGAATCGAGAGACGCTTCCTCAAACCTCCACTGGGTGAGTCTGCAAGCCTTGTTTGGTGGTCATATGCTGACTTCTGCAGTTTCCAAACACAAAGAGCAGTCCTCCCCCACATCTCCGCAACTCAACTCCTTGGCAAACATCTGGTGGCACTGTGTGTCAGCTGAGCACATTCTAGGAGCTACTTATCAGCGTAATGCTGGTAAAAACGTTGTGCATGCTTGTAATTTATTTATTTATCATTCTTTGGTATAAGAGTATATGTAAATTGTTTTGTCTCATATGGTTATATTTTTATTATTCATATTTAATACCTCAGGTGGAGTAGCTTGTCAACAAATAGGCAATTTCCCCTTGGGGATCAATAAAGTATATTCTTTTCTAAAGAGTTTGTCGAGGAGCCATGTTGTGATGACTTCCTGTTTCAGAAAGAGCAGGAGTTTAAGGCAACAGGCTTTATTTCAAGACATTAAATTACAATGTCAAATTTCCTTTTAAGTTGTGTAGCATTTTTATAATCTAAGCTAACATAGTTACTTGACTATGCTATAAAAGGGCACTATGTGCCTGGAAAACACATGGTACTACCCCTTTAAATAAAATATTGAACTGACCAAATATTATTGCAGCAACTTTTCTCTCTGTTAAAAACTGATTATACAGCAAAATTCTTCAAGTTATGTGGCTTGTCTTTTCTGTCTCTGTTTTCGCTGATCCAGTTTGAACCGTTTCAATCATCTGCATCTCTAACTGTAACAAACTGTGTGTGGTCATCTGAGTGTTGCTTTCACTGTTTGTCAATCCCACACTTTCAGGTGACGAAGACTCAAAAAAGGACCAGAAAGTTAAGAAAAACAAGAAGAAAGACGAAGACCAAGCATCTGATGGTAGGACTTCAACTCATTAAAAGGATACTTTAAACAGAAATGATGCTGTTCTGTAAATAGAAACATTCCATGTTTCTTTTCACTCAGTACTTGGTTGGGGCTCCTTTTGCATAAATCACTGCATCAATCGCGTGTGGGATTTACATACTCTGATAGCTACCCTCAGGTCGTCTGCCTTGTTGGGTCTGGTGCATCTCATCATCCTGTTGCCAATAGCTCACAAATATTCTATGGGGTTAAAGGTCAGAGTCTTTGCTTGCCCATCAGGACCAGGAGCACCACAGTTATTGAAGCAGCTTCCAAAGCATCATAGACTGTGGAAACTTCTCTGTGGATTCTAAACCCCATTAACTGTCCTCCTCAAATTGCTTCCATGTTAGTCCATGAGGACATCAGTGTCATCATAACAGTTAGAGTTTCAAAGCAACATGTATTTTGTGCCTCTCTTCTCTTCCTCCCAACTCTAGCGCCTTGATTTCCAATTAAAATGCAAACTTTACCTTCATCTGAAAAAAGAACTCTAGACAACTGGACAGAGGTCTGTTTCTTTACAGCTACTTCCAAGTAAGATGCTACTACTGCCTCTTGTTTCTTTGCTAGATGGCAGCAGTGACGGCGGTCGGGTCGGTAGGACGGTGCTGGACCGATGGAGGGAGTCACTACATGCCTGTTCAAGCTCGTCTCAGGTCACTTTCTCTAACTCAACGTCATCGTAGCCAACGTCTAGACATCCAAGCTGGTTGTGTGAACACATCGCTGTACTTTGTGTCAAATCCATTCAGGTGTTTGTTCACCTGTCCAGTCTGGAGCGCAGCGTCCTCTGGTCCCGCTCAGTCCTCAACGCCCGCTGTCGCGTCTGCAGACGCAAAGGAGACGCAGACAGCATGCTGCTGTGTGACGGCTGTGACCGAGGACACCACACCCACTGTCTGAGGCCCCGCCTCAAGGCAAGCCACCGTCATCCATGACTGACTTAGCTGTCCTTCCACCAATCATATTTATTAAGTAATGAGGGAAAATGATCCGATTCTCCTTCAGCATGTTCCAGAGGGCAGCTGGTTCTGTCCAGACTGCCGACCCAAACAGAGATCCAGCCGCCTTCCGTCCAGACAGCGCTCCTCCATAGACGAGGAGGAGGAGGAAGAGGATGAAGAGAATGGGGAAGAAGATGACTCTGAAGAGGAAGAAGAGTCAGAAGAGGAGGAAGATGATGATGATGAGGAAGATGAAGAGGAGGAGGAGGCAGCTGTGAGGTGAGCATGGACCGGTTCACGTTTGTTCAGTTTTTAGAGTAGTCAACTCAAAGTAACTCTTTCCACTCTGCAGTGCCAAAAAGAGCCAGGCTGCTCCTCCGAAAGGCAAACCACAACAAACCACGCCCAAAACACAACAAACCACGCCCAAAACACAACAAACCACG
>VMRN01000046.1:2332982-2373705 GCA_010277015.1 Poeciliopsis turrubarensis | reverse complement strand
CCACGCCCAAAACACAACAAACCACGCCCAAAACACAACAAACCACGTCCAAAACACAACAAACCACACCCAAAACACAACAAACCATGCCCAAAGGTCAAACCGCCACGCCCAAAGGTCAAACCACCACGCCCAAAGGCCAACAAGCTCCGCCCAAGAGCAGCACTACTTCATCAGGGAAAAACTCTTCAGCCTCCAAGTGTGTATTGTTTTTTTGTTGATGTTGTTTTATTTTTGGAAAAATGCCGACTCTTGTTTACAGTAGTTTTTCACTCAGTAACATCTGTTCCCAAACAGAACCTCAGGGAAGAAAGCTGCGGCGTCCTCGTCCAAAGCAAACACGACACCGAGCGATAGAGCGCCGTCTCGCTCAGGACAGCGTGCCAGCACCCGCCTGAGTAATGAGATTCCTGCCCCAAAGAGCAACGTGAAAACCTCACCTGGTCAGAGGGAGGTCAGCAAGAAGCCTTCAGCAGGTAGAGAAACGGATGACCTCACCACACGTAAACACCAACAGCCATAAGGCATAAAACCAGGAAAGTTAAAACAAAACAGCTTTTTTTTGAGCTTTGCATCATTTCATGTTATTCCCTCATCAAAAACACACGAGGAGTGTTTCCTTTATTCAAAAAAAATAATAATAATTTTAATGCATGTTTGAGAAATCCTTGAATCTCCCACGGCAACCATTCAGCTGTGCAAAACGTTTGATTGGACCTAGCTCCACCTTCGAGGCGCAGCTTCTCCTCAGAGCTGCAGGTTCCAAGTTTCTGAGCTTCCGCCTCACAGAGCAGCCTTCCCCCACTCAGCTCCTTCAGACTAGCCACATGGAACTGCACATTAATTCATTATAGGAGCTACTTCTCAAAATGTAAAAACGTTGATAAGGGGTTAATAGAGGAGACATGTTGTGATGACGTTCTGAAGACAGAGAATCACAAAGTCCTATTTAACTTAACTCGTATTTTATATAAATAACATTTTATGATAACTGAAGTTAACATTGTTACCTGATTGTGCTGTAGAATGGCAATGTGTGCCTGTAAAATACATAGCACTGCCCCTTTTAAGGAGGATGTCTACAGTCTGCTGAGGATGTTGTGGTTATTGGTGCACCACTTCCTTCCTGTCTGCAACTTTTAAATATTTTCAAGGAAAGTCTGGAATTAAATTTCTTTCCTGATTATCTACCATAAATTTGTGGTATACTCTTCTGAACTTACTAAGATCTTAAGAAATTAGCATTTGTTGAAGTAATTTAAGTTTGTTATGAGAACTGGACAGGAACCCTGGACGTTCCACAGCAATGTCTATCGCTTAGAAACACATTTCTGAGCTGTGACTAAGGACCCAAGTCACAGCTCCCACACACACACACACACTCACACACACACACACACAGAGGTGTGACACTGAGAGACTTTTACTAGCATGTGCCTACATTTCCGCTTAAACCAAAAATGGGCTCCAAGGTCAAATTGTGTTCTTGAGATTTCCTGTTGCAAAATGACAAGCAGCCTCCATGTCACTGCAACACATAATCACATGATCCATGCAGCTAATCCTTCTGAAATGTTGTGTCCCCGTTTCCTCCCACAGACGCTACACCTCCCAAACCATCAAAAACCGTCCTCCCAGTTCTCCCAGCAACGTCTTTGTCCTCCAGGCGACGCACCTCTGGGAGGAATCAGGGTGTCCACGAGCTGTCAGCCTGTGAGCAGCTGACTGTGGAGCTGGTCAGGCATGAAGACAGCTGGCCTTTCATGAAGCTGGTGTCCAAGACTCAGGTATAAAATCCTTCACTATGGAGGATTTTTAACTGGCTGGGTATGGAGGCAGATAATGAGGCATAGATGTATCCCCACACCCTCCCACCGCTTTCACTCAGCAACTCCTGAGAATGATGGCGTTTGGTTCTGGCACTGCAGTGAGCCATAAGAGGCGAACCATAGTTAAAATGATTCTTCATTTACTCCTGAACAACTATGAAATCCTGATTGGTGCTGAGCAGCACTAAATAGTTCAGTTCTTAAACCCAGACATCAGGTTTCTCTGAGTGTTTCTCACTAGCCTTAGCATTCATGACTAAGCGCAGCAGAGAGGAGAGGGCATTGAGCAGTGCCACATAGAGGAGTGATTGACCCTCCTCCTGGCTCTGATTGGTTGTGGCTAGATAGCCCTGGGAAAAGGAGTAGATTTTTCCAAATTATCTGTCTCGTAACATACTATCACGACATAGTTACAGGTTCAAACAATATTTTTTTTGTAGTTGTTCATACTGCAGCTTTCAGTAAAATGTTATTACTCATTACTCATAAGCATTCTAAATAATTTCTGATGTCTTTAATATATTTTTCCCATTTTTTCCAATGTTTGAAAGATAAGTATCTTTAAATTGACAGTGAAGGCTACTTTTCCCATATTGTAAATATCTGTTAGTACCTGAGCCAATACTTGTGCAGCTGGTTCTCTCTGTGCCATCCAGTTCTTTGTATTTTTTCCAGTTGCTATAAGTGTATCCCAAAGCTGTCCATCTATTGATTGCGTAATGAATAAATTAATGGAAGAATGTATATATTTTATTTATCCCCAGGAAGGAAATTGACATTTCAGCACAGGCTATTTCAAGAACAGAAAACAAACATAGGATATAGGTAGACAGGTGTCTGAAACTGCATCCCTGGAAGGCTTTCGCTTTCGTTAGACAAGAAAAACATTAAGGTAAACGAAGGGAAAAAATCATCTATCCAAAAACCTCTGAACATGAAAATCAACATATTGATGCCATATAAACACAGGCTTTTGCAGCCCACAAACAGTTTTTGAAATTTGTCAGAATATAGATGTGAAAGATATAGTTAATTTCATTGTTTATATCAACCCATTATTTTTGGAGAATGTCATTCCCAAAAAATATAACAGTGATGGGCATTCTGACAACACAATTTCTCCAGCATAGGATTTGTGTCCTAGTGAGAAGTGAGAACTTTGTGATAAAATAACAGCTGTAGTGGTTCTAAGTTTCCTCCATGTTTGTGCGATTCCAGGTTCCCGACTACTATGATATCATTACGAAGCCCATCGCTCTGAGCACCATCAGAGAGAAGGTCAACAACTGTGAATATCAGACAGCAGGTGAGGAACAAAACTATGGCTCATTAGACCTTGAATCTTCTTGGCTTGCAGTCAGTTCAGAAATAGTTTTGGTTTGTGATTAAAAACCAAAGTGACGTCACTGCTGTACAGAATGACATAATGCTGTTTGTCTTACTCAGACAGACCAAAGGTTATCCCTTCTAAACTGTGCCAGCCAATAGAAACAGACGCAGCTGAGCACAGACTCATCTAATGGCAGTTTTCCATTCTATGTTAATATATGGTTTCACTTTGCATGGGGATCATGTCCTTATTTTTCCACTGCTTCTCAAAAGTAGGTGGGACCAGCTGCTGATCACAGAACATGTGAAGTACCTTTATTAAGTTCTATCTAAACAATTTAGCAAGCTGTGAATGTATTCAGAGCGAATCAGAAGAATTAAGTTTACTTTTTTGACTTTATATGTAAGGCTGAACAATAAATCAATAATATATATCACGGTAGACATGCGATTAATATCGATAGGTAATACGTCTGGTAGAATATTCAGTATATAAACTAATCACTGAACTTCAATCCAGAACCACACAGCATTCTGGGGGATGTAGGCAGAGGAATGGCTCAACCTCTCACAGCGAGCTAAAAGGATTGTTGGCAACTAAATCACTCAAGTTATTCAACAACCTGTTGAATAACTTGCAGCAGTTTGAGGTTTCACCACCGTGCCTCACAAATGCTTAATGATAAAAAGCAACAGTGTGTATTTGAAGCATTTATGCAACCAAAACAAACACATGAGTTTAGCACTAGTGGGAGAACTGACTAATGGTGTTTTGCCAAAGACAAAAAAAAGAAGTCCTCCTACCGCTAAATAAAATATGACTCCGCTCCATTTTTGTTTACATTTTGTGAAGGAAGTTGCGCTCCTTGTCTTCCTCAGAGGTTTTTATGTTGTTTCTTTAAGTGGTTTGCCCACAGGCGAGGTGGGAGAAGGTTTTCCAAAGGGCTGGACACAGTGTAGTGTGAACCACACCATGTGAAAATGTAACAAATGTTGCAATTTAGATCCCCATTCGATGGGCAAACTGTCAGTTATTTCAACACCAAGAAGGTAGTTGGGTTGCTCTATACTGAACTTAATAACTTCATCTTAAATGACATCAATATAAAGGTTAACATCATTGGTACTGAGAAAACTCAGTTTGTAGCACTCAGTCACCTTCAGGCGAGCCTAACAGGAGACTTGACACCATTTACTGGGTGGGTGTAGAGGCCAACATTTACACATTCAAATAAATGTAAATCAGTCTTACACATGAGGCTCTGCTGGCTGTATGGTCAGAAATCAGTTGGAGACGCTCTTAATTGACTACTAATATTTTCCTTGGAAAATCAGACATTTCTTAATGCTGTCCAGCATTGTCATGAATCGCACATGCTGTTTCTGTTTAGAACGTTCCTAATGCTGTAAACAAGGGATGGGATATATAGATTTAAAGCTATATCACAATGTTTTGTGGTACTATTGTAATAATGGTAAAAGTGATAAGAGCTATTTCTTACCTATGTTTTATATAGCCACCCCTACTGTAAAAACAGAGGCACTCAGAGAAAGTGTACTCACTATGACAGAGTGAAGTGTTAAAACAGCAGTGTGTGTAGGTGCACGCGCGCGCACCTGTGTGTGATTTAAAACAGAGAGAAATGCTAAAAAATGGTTTCTATTGGCAATGTCCTGTATTCATGCAGCCATATTGGATATTAATCACATGGTTGCTCAGCAGGCTCCAAATGTCTTACCTGCAATTCTTACTTCTCTGGTTATCTTTGTTTTAGTGAGAACAGAACATTTAAAACTTTATGAAACACTTTTATGTTAACAGATTATACAGCAATGAACGTTACACCTGGAATCAGCTGCAAAATAAAAGAAAAAACTATTCAAACCATATGATTACTGTTCAAATGTGATCTTTCCAATTGAAATTTCTTTCATGGTGGGTTAGCAGTGGCACCTCACACCTAGAGATGGCTTTGATTGACTCGTGATGCATGGAGTTACCATGTTCTCCCTGTACACACCTAGAGTTTCTCTGGGTACTCTGGCTTCCTTCCTCTGCCCAAAACATTTGGCTGATTAATTTAGCTCTCTGTATCACTCTTCTCTGTCTGTTTGTGTGGCTGACCATTGAATGTGATGATAGCCTTTCTTACTTGGTTTCAACAATTTCCCTGCTGATAAGAGGAAAAACTAAAGACTGACGCTGCTTTCATGGTTTCCGTCACTGTCTGCTGTACTACTAACAGTAAAACAGACTTAGCATCATGCTGACAATAACAGCACTCCTAATATCAAAACGTCAACATTCTTTTTGTCATGATCAAACAGTCTAGTCTTTGTCTCTTGTTTTTCTGAATCGTTTCTCCACTAGGCAGTGTTCTCTCCAAATATCAGACGTGTCTGAAGGTTTCACTTTTGGTGTGAACACTTCTCTTTTCCTGTCGTTGAAGGTATCAGATGAGAAAATATTGGATTTTCCAACAAGATGATTATTCCAAACACATTCAGTCGGGTTTTGGAATGGATAGAACTGACATTAAAGTTCTGGATTGACCTTGAACTCATCCCTGTTGAACATTCAAATGACTTTTTACTTAAGTTTATTGAACATGTTTGTTATTGTTTAAAAAATGATTGAAAAACATTATAAAATTCCCAAATTAATGTTGTTGATGCCCGAGATGAGTGGATCCATTTTAATGATCGGTGATCGGTCAGTTCACCCCAACATTCAGTGCTGCTGCCATGTTTTGTTATCATAACAAAACAGTCTGGTGCTGTTTTGTTATGATACTCATGAGATGTCGCAAGGCATTAAGGATCAGGAAAAGACATATCATAATAAAAGGCTCAATTTAAGGGTTTTATAAATGAATATTGGGCCACTCGAAGAAAAATCAATTCAAATTGATTGTTAATAAATCCAGCCGTAGTGTTTATTATCCCTAGATCTGCATTTGTTATTGAAGTGAACAAAGCCTGTGAATGTAAATTCTGAGTGTGAATGCGTTCTGATGATTATCAAGCCTTTTCCCTCTGGGTGTCTGCAGGCGACTACATCTCCGACGTGGAGTTGATGTTCTCCAACTGTCTTCAGTACAATCCTCGCCACACTAACGAGGCGAAGGCCGGCGTGCGCCTGCAGCAGTTTTTTCACTCTGAGCTCAACCGTCTGGGCCTCAGAGAGCGATGCGCCGCTCCACCTGCCAAACGCTCTCGACAGTGACCTCGCCACTGTATGTCCTGCTGCTGGCTCCAGGGCCCCACGTGTACAAACTGACTCTCACAAAGTACTGATGTTGTTTCCAAATTATTCTAAATCAGCTGGCGGATGCAGCCACGAGGCTGTAAGAGTTGAAATAAATGAAAGAAGGTATTCAAAACGGTGCAAATTTAAAAGTTGATGAGCAGATGTTCCACAAAGGTGGAGTTATCTCAGAGTTTATCCCCGGTTACGTTGGCTCACCTGGGGTGTTACTTCTGTTATGACTGCTGTGAGACGACAACATAGTAGAAAAGCTGTGGGTTCCTTCCTGAGGCAGTTGGGTCTGCGGAGAATTTCTCTGACCGTTTCAGCAGACGTGTTGAACACACAGACTTGGTGCTGTAGGACATTAGAGCCAGTAGAGTCCCTGCGAGTTCCCCACCTTTTGAAAAGCAAAAACCACTGAGGAACATTTGCACTGACCGGTAAGACTCGGACGAGGTTTCTTATGTTTTGCTCAGGGACAGAATCTTAGTTGTAAGTGAAAACTTGTTTGTATCAAGCAGCAAATTTTCAGTCTTGCTATGCCACTGGTGCTCAGCATTCAAGTATATGGAAGTCTGGTGCTGCCAAAATCAAAATGATCAAATGTACATAGGTGTGAACTGGCCTAATTGGGAATGAGAGATGGCATAGTTTGCATTGAAACAATTCTTTCATACTTCATTAAATAGTCACTGCTAAACAAAAAATGTGTGGACAGTCTTACAACCCCAAAAAAAGGAATTGTGGAAATATTTAGTTCTTAACAAAAAAATCTGACAGTATTTTTTTCTGTCATTTGTGTTCCTCTCTCCCAGCATACAGAACCATGATCATATATTATCATGGTTTCCTCGATGCTCTGAGGTCAGCTATTGAAAACCACTATATATATAAATATACAAAGCCAGTTTGCAGTGTAAAAAAAAAAAAAAAAGTTTTTTTTTTGTACTTTAATCAGTTTTTTTTTTTTTTATTTTGGCAGCAATGTAGCATTTTCAAGTGTACATAAAGAAAATTAAAATGAAAGCCATACATTATGGAAAGATGTCTGTTAAAATGCCTTAAAGATCAGATCCTAAATCTTTTTTTTTTTTTGCAAATAAATAAAAATTACTAATAAATTAATAAATGTCATACATTTTAAAGACATTGCGTTTGTGAAACATTTTGATTTGGCTGTTAGACTTAACAGTTTTTTGTTTTTTATGGGGTATTAACATGCAGATCCTTCGAAACATTCAGACTTAAAAGTTTTTTTTCCCTGTTTGACATTGAAAAAGTGACTTATACTAGACATTTAAAAATAGTTATGTCAACCATAAGCAACTACTGATTTTTAAAGTGAAGAAACCACAATTCACTTCTTAGTGTTAGGAGAGGAGTGTCTGACTGTCAGGAAAACATCTGTCTTTCTGGAAACGTTGGACATGGATTGAGTTCCTGGCAGCTGGCCCCGCCTCTCAGGGATTGGTGTTCTGTTATTGGCTCAGAGTTTCACATGGAACTGGGATGTTTAGCAGTCTGAAGTCTTCTTATAAGTTAGACTCTTTGTTTTAACACTGTATACAACTATAAGATATGAGTGGACACCCGTGCCACTCTGCAGTCACAAGCTGCCTGCAGTAATGGTGCTGCTTTAAAACAAAATGACAGACTTAAGTTTGAGAGTTGAGAGGAACACCAAGCTGACATTACAGGCAGAAAACAAAATCTGGAAGAAGAGCGGTTCTGCTGATGGCTTTAGTTTCCGCAGATATATAGGTCTCAAAAACATGCCTGTTGATTTCCATCTTCACACATTTAAAATTTTTGTTATTCACATTCCTTTATAAAATTTGAGTGTAAAGTTGAGTGTCTCTTGCTGAGAGAGAAGGCAATTTCGTTCTAAAATTGTGAATTGTTCCTTTAAGACCTCCAGTTGCTGCAGTGGGCTTGTAGTTTTAGTAGATTTTTTTGTTTGTTTTTGTTTTTTTTTTTACTACTGCACCATTTCCTGTTTTTGATGTTCTGCTACCTTTACATTCCCACTCCCTGATGCTGATGGTGGTGTGTCAGCTGTGGACACTACACTGGAGCTACTGCAGCCATCTCTCACTGCTCTATTTATTTAGTTGAAGCATTCATTTCACTTCTGTTACGTCTGCTATTTATGACTGCTAGTTGCCCTCAACTTCTGATGTTGTTCTGATGTAAAAAATAAAGTGAGTTTTTACTGAAACTGCTACTCCTGAACCCTCAATGTTTATCAGTCTTTGTTGAGCAGTATTATGCGTTTTCCAGGCACACAGTGCCGTTTTGTAGCATAATCAAGTAAATGTTACCTTCGGTTATTAAAATGCTATATATAACAAATATGAGTTTGATGAAATCCAATGCAAAAAAAAATGCACAAAAGCTGGATCTCAGTTTCATAGAAAATTTGTGTGCAGTCTTCAATGGTGTGTTTTTGAAGAATTGTAAAAATACGGAAAATCAATCCTCTTGGCATAGCAATAACTTAGAAATGACATTGAGCGGTTGGTTTGCTGTATGATTTTGTTGTCTTCAGGTTGGATTTAAATCATGTTAGACCCCAAGATGGATAGTAAGTGTTCTTTCTTATTACCATGTGAATCTCCAGTAGACAAGAGATTCCGATACAGGATAACCTTTACTAAAAGTATCACGGTTTAATACTATCTGCAAAAAGATTTTAAACTGAACTCTATAATTTTAATCCACTGGTTTTATTTATGCCACAAAGGCAGTCATCTTCCCCACTGTTTAAACCTGAATTAAATCTGATAGCCATATGCTTAGCTGCATATGTAATTATGCAACACCTCTATTTTTTTTAATCGGTGTTAAAAATTCTATATGCATCTGGAAACTAGGAGCACATTTTCTGTCATTCAGTTTTATTAACTTTATAATGAAAAAAATAGGAATCGATCAATTTTAGAAGTACCAAGTGGGACCTAAACAACACGTGAAATTGGTATCGGCCAAGAAAAATCCTGATCAGTGCTTTTTTGTGTGTGTGCAGATGAATAGTGGAGGTGGGGGAGGGGGGATCGTCTTTTCTGTTTAAAACTGACTAAAAGTGGCTCCAACACTTGTCAGTCAATCGGAACAGCTTTGGAACCTGTTTCAAGGTTAGAACTTTTTCGAACATCGGTTCATTTTCATGCCGGTAACCACACAGTGTAACGTGGACACAAAATGCCTTTTGAGTGGATTTCTAATTTAAGAGGCAAAGTATTCCAAAAGACCAGCCTAAGAGATTGAATTCCATACAGTTGGAAGTAAATGCCTATGTAAATCCAACAAGACCGCAATTTCACCAGTTTCTCCATAAGAGGAAGTTTCCATTTAAAAAAAAAAAAGGAAGACGGAATAAAGTCCAAGAAGAAAGGAGCAGACCGGTTGTAGCCCCGCCTCTCGGATCCCTGCTCCTTCCTCCTCCTCCGGTCAGTCGGCTACATTCCCTGCTACCTTTCACCCCGAGAAACCTCAGTCTGATTCCGACGCAGTGCGGACAAATCCCGGAATAAAATGGTAAGTACTATTTGGAGATTTTCCGCCTGATGTACAAAGGCGTGTGAAATGGGTCCGGTCGCCGCATCAGCCCTGCGGGTCTCCCGCAGACGGTGGAGCGAGTCGGTGGGTAACGTGTTGTTAGCTAGCATGGCTGCCGCCGCTCTTAGTCCGCAAAATTCTGCCTCTGTCGGGTGTGTGCGTCGCCAAGAAACGGTTCTGGTACCGAGACTCTTCCTTCTGTTCTTAATGGAATTCCATGCTTTTCATATGAATTCAACGCTGTGGCGTCGAAGCCGGTACCCATTGTGACAGTCTGGGCCGGCCCTGCCCTGTGGCCGTGGCGTGGAGCGTCGGGCGGCCATCTTATCTGCTGTGGTGCTGCTCGGCCGACCAACCCGCACCCAGCTGTCCCGGGCTGATCCAGGCCCAGCCGAACTGATCGAACCGTGGCTGTGAGGCCGACTCTCCTCCAGGCTGAGTCACACAGTGACGGTGCAGACCGTGTGGAGGCCCGGGAGGGCTCCACTCCTCGCAGGAACGGAACATTTAATCAGAGAGTCATTTAATGGACACAGAAACGACTGGAATTAATTTATGCTTAATTCCTTTACAAGTTGTCAGTTAATCTGTTCATTTTAAAGTTGGTTTCAGTTAGTTGCACTCTGTGAGGAGGAGGAGGAGGAGGAGGAGGGTGGGGCATTTTAATCACAAGGTTTATTGTTGTAGAGTATTTTAATCTAATCCAGCTAATCTAGTTTTTCTGACACACCTTTTATTTTCTTGAAAACATAATGAGACATGAAACTACTGAATCATTCGTTAAAGACTATAATTCAGAGACTCGATTGTGAAGCATACATTGATATTTAGGTGATTTACTTAAAACCGGCAGGTTTAAGTGATTTGGAACTTAATGATTGAAATTTCACATAAGAGTTGAGTGGAGGAGTTGATTCAAGTCTGTATGTTCTGGAAAACCTCTGACTGTCTCCTTATCTTGTCTAGATAGTCGTTCTGACCTTACCAGAGCCACACCTTCAAACATAAATGGTTATATGTCAGGAATCACTTTTATCAGATTAAAAGTCTCACCTTAAAAAGGTATAACTCCTATGACCAAAAATGTCTTCAAACTACAGGTGCATTGTGATTTCCCATCACTATTTGTAAAGCTGTGACCTGTAATTTACTTGTTATAACACTATAACACAGTTCTATTTCACTTATTCACATATTGATGCGCTGAACCGTCTTTGATAAGGCATATTTAAAGATACGCTGATTTTTCTGGAACAGTCTCTCTCTCTTCCTCAGCAGTTATTGAACAGAGAGTTATTGATACAAATGAACCCAGATAAAAAAAAAAAAAGAATTGCAGCAAATTTAAATGACTCCTTTACAAGACAGGAGAATAGCTCAAAATGTTCTCCTCTGAACAAAACATCACAAGATGTTAAATTTGATTTAGTATTTTAAAAATAGAATTGTCCAAAAAAAAAAAAAAAATCAGTGCATGCTGTATGTCCTCTTGGTTAAAATTGCTGGGGACTATTACAGAGACGTGGCAAACAGCTGTTCTGCAGTAAAGGATGTCACCATATTTTAAAAAGTAGATGAATATTACTAAGAAAAGAAACTGTCTACTGATTTGTAATGGAAGTTGAGCTGTTTGATGAAAACTGTTCAAAAAGCTGAACTAAAGCGAAGCTGTGCAGACATGTTAAGTATGGTTGATTGTCAAACCATCTACCAAAAACATCTGAGCTGTCAAGGGGTCCTGAGCTGAACCTCATAGGATTTGTGCTGTAATTAGCAACATTACTGTTAGATGACATGCTGACAGTGCTGGTTAGCCAATTTTTTCCAGCTAGCATACCAATTAAAAGGTATGTTAAAGTCAACCAGTGTAATGTTAAGCATTTAAATGACCATGTTGGCTAACTCTAGCATGCTAGTTAATCTTAGCTTGCACCATATACTGAGATAAGAGCCGTTTGGGAAGAATTAGCTAAAATACTGTCACTTGCAGGTTGGCAGATGCTAGCTTCCTACCAGCTTAGTAGCTAAAAATGAGTTAAGATGCTGATATTAGCTTGTTAAAGCTACCTTGTTGAGTAACATTGATTTATTTCTACTAGTGTGGATACTACTCCTGTGGTTACATGCAACAATTTGGTGAAATGTTAATGTCAGGTAAAATGCTAATTTTGGCTAACATTGAACTTACTCAATTTGGAAACTAAATTGCTGAAATTAGCCTAAAAGCTAAAGTAAACTTGGTGGTTAATATACATTTTTTTCTTTTCGTATGCTTATAACACCATTGTATGTGTTGTACCAATTAAAATATTGCTGTTAGTCAAGATGTTATGATTGGGTGTTGCTACCATTCTAGCCAAAATGAACATTTTCTAAAATAAAATCAAATGAACTAATAGGGTTGTACTTAATATTTAGACAAGATTAATAAATTAATTATTCAAATGCTGATTTGCGTAACAGTCCAATCTGACCCATTTCTGTCTCGACGTATTGTCCTTCTTTGGACAGCAACCCAGCAATCACACACTCAGCTCCTCCCTTCCTGCCAGTGACTCACCTGAACATTCATGGCTGAGAATAAAACGGTGATCTGGAAGTTTCAAACTTCACCATCTTTTAAGCCTTTAAGCTAACCTTTAAGCTCGCAACACACTGCAGCATTTTAAAACTTTTATTAATTGCACAATCTTGCCTTTAGCATGCAGAAGTTACTCAGCCAGTCCACCCAGACCAGATATCTAGATGACACAGATTGTTTTTTTTTTTAAGTTCATTCATTCATTCATTCATTCGTAAAAGGTTTGAGAAAATCCATGGGCCTTGCTGTGTAATTATGCTGATGGATGAAAGTAAGAGTATTTTATGGAAAACAATTTTTGTCTTGTTCAAGACTGGTTAGGATTGCCTTATTACTTGGCAACCAAAACAACTACTTTAGCCAATAAAGAAGGAATTTAATTATTTGTTTGCACCTTTTAATGTTTTAGTAATGTATTACAAAATGACTTCAGTGGTTAAATAAAAAATGTCCAGGATGTGCCAATATTTGTCATCTGATTAATTGATGGAATAATTGCTTCCTAAGACTTGAGCTTCTTGGTGCTTCTGTCATTCTCTGGGACTTGGTGTTTGGTTTCTGTCTGCACCACACTAGAGGTAATGTGAGAGAACTAAAGAATCATCAGATGATTTAGGTCTTCAGAGCTAAGTGTTGCTGTAAAATGCTGACAGGAAGAAACAGTGCTGACCACAGCAGAGCCATGAACGTGTCGGTATGATCCCTGAATGCCTCCCCCTCCCATCTCCCCCCCGCAGGCATCAGGTGTGACAGTAAACGATGAAGTCATCAGGGTTTTCAACGACATGAAGGTGAGGAAGTCTTCAACTCAGGAAGAGGTGAGGAAGAGGAAGAAGGCCGTGCTGTTTTGTCTGAGCGAGGACAGGAAGAAGATCATTGTGGAAGAGGGGAAGCAGATCCTGGTGGGAGACATCGGCGAAACCGTGGAAGACCCCTACGGCTGCTTCGTCAAGCTCCTCCCCTCCAATGACTGTAGATACGCGCTGTACGACGCCACCTACGAAACCAGGGAGTCAAAGAAGGAGGACCTGGTCTTCATCTTCTGGTACGGTACTGGTGGCGTGGTGATGGGGGAACATGATATGTTTTAAACGGGGTTATTAATTCCCAGGCTGAACTTTTAACTGACTGAAATAATTTTCTGTTGTTTTTGGTTGTTTTCCTTCTTATTGAACCTTTTGAGAAAACTTACTATCAATTCTTTAGAAACAGTATACCATAGTTTTCCTGCCTGTCACTATAACATTTTTCTGGACAATAAATTGTGCCAGAAGTTATTGCGATAAACGATAATATTGTTGTTTTGAAACAATTTTCAAGCGACATAAAGAGAATGGAATGATGATGTAAACACTCTTAAACATCAAAAAACTTTAAATTCAAAAGATTATTTAACTCTGGAACTGGAAGACATTTTAAATGTCCAAAATAGACACAACAAATAAATGAATTATGAAAGAAATGCCTGTAAACAAAGAACGGTTTGGTTGAGGCCACAGCACCAGACTGCAGAGTTTTATCATCTTCAGAAGATTGTTTCTCTTGAGCAGAAAACAATCCTGCAAATTGAAATCATCCAGCTTGTTTTCATTTATTGATTGTTGCGATAGGCTGATGTCATAATTTTATTTGTTTGATGTCGCGGTTGGGTCATGCCGCTGCATACTCACACGCTGGAAGAAAATGCCAATCAAAGCAAAGTGACGGGCAGCAGGTTAACCCGGCGTCCAGGTTTCCTTTCCTCACAGCCATGCGGCGCTTTAAGAGGAACGTAATCCTCAGCCTGGTTGGGATTACATTCTGTCCCGTCGACTCAGAGGAAAGCCACACCTGCCCTGCATGGCTGCTGTTCTGATTGGCTCACATGAACGACCACCAGAGACTCACCTGGAGCAAATCCTCTTCTGGAAGCAGAACTGAGTTCTTATTCCTCAGTTCTGCTTTTTCAGCTCCACTTCTACTGATGCTAATATTCATAGAAATCTCTGTGGTCAGTCTAGTATGAAATGTGTGCTGCAAGTTTAGCAGCAGCAGAGACGCCTCCATTCAGAAGCAGTTATTGCACAGCTGTGGATAATAATTCAGACATTATTGTTGTTTTAGGGATTATTTGATGGTTGCTGGCAGCAGAACATGTCTTTAAATGGCCTGTTTTTAGAGCACTACATTAACAAATCCTTGTTTTTTTTAATGCTGCCTTTGTCAGGCTGCTTTCAGACTTGCTTTGACTTTTTTCTGCTTATCGTCCCAAAATGCCTAATTCATGTCAACTGTTGGATTTCAGCAATACGTTTTTAGCATTTTTCAGACGTTGGTTCAGCCTTTGTCTCAGTCTAAAATTATACTGTGCTGCTTTCATTTTTCTGCCCCGTGTTGTATTTAAGTTTCCAGCTGTGATAACTCATCTCAAGTACAATGTCATAATCACTTACCTAAATTCCTCACTGATGCCAAATTAAAGTCTGAATCTGCCGATTAAAACCGTAAAAATAAAAACGTGTCAGCTCTACAGAAGTGTCTGTAGAGCTGACATGTCTGGCAGCAATTCCTTTACTCAGAGTTGTAGTAGCTTAGTGTTGTTTAGTGAGATGTATTCATTCTAATATATCTAATAAAAATTAAGCACAGTATAAAATAATTTAACTTGCCATCGGATTCCAAAACTGGGCCCATATTAACGTCCAATCATTTTTGTCTCCTATCTTGTTGGTCTTCTGATGGTTGGTCATGTTCCAGAAATGTGTTGTGGGAAGCTTAACTCAAGTAGTGGAGTCAGTGGTGTGGTCATACTGTGTTGAAAGGGTTATAAAATATATATAAAAGCTAAAAATTTTCCTAAAAACATCAGTTTTGGCCAAAATCAGAATCAGAAGGTCAAGAGTTTTCACAGATCGGCGATTGATCTGAAAACTGCGATCAGCACAGCCCTAAAAATGACTAACTGGTAATAAATGCACTGCATGAGTACCTCTGCATTCATGCTTCTGTGTAATCATTGAACCGATATAAAGCGCTTGTATCAGTTGACTCGTTAAAGTAAATTAAATAAAAAGTGTTAAAAGCTTTCAGCTTTTAATTATCATTTTAACTTCTTTTCCTCCTCAGGGCCCCAGAGAGCGCTCCGCTGAAGAGCAAGATGATCTACGCCAGCTCTAAAGACGCCATCAAAAAGAAGTTTACAGGTGAGGATTTGGTTACAGAGTTCCATGAATGCAACACGAATGATCTCCAGATCAGATGTTGTCATTTTTGGCTGTATAAAGTATTAAAACCATCTTTCCCTTTAGCCGGCCAGTTGTACTGTTTGTGAACTCCGTCCAATCTTTCTGAACTTGATAATAAGGCCATCAAACGCATTGTGTTGAAAAAAAACAAACTACAAACCATCTTTACAGTGAAACACTTTTGTGTAACTGTTTTTTTGTTGTTGTTGTTGTTGTTGTTGTTTTTTCATTCATCCACTTGCGGAACAAGTCAAGAGTTGGACTAGGGGGCGGGGCTAATGACCGGGCTCTTTATACTGAAATAGTAAAGCTCATAATAATTTAACATGAGCATGAGTGCAACACCAGAACTTACAAGTTTCACCACCACAGAGAGCGACTGTCATTCTGAAATCCATCTGACATGAAGTACAACAAACCAAGAGAACAACAGAAACATCAGGCTGCTGGTCACTAATGATGAAACGACAAATTCAAACCAGTTCAGAACCACTGAGAGCGAAAGGATCATTTTGACACTTTAGCAATTTCACCACTGTACCACTGACAGAGAGAAAAGGGGATGTAAGCTAGGCAGCTGGGCTGATACTCTTTACAGTCAGTCTACAGTTAAGTCAGACTTTGTGAATAATGTCAGAGTTGCTGTCTGTAACTAGTCCGGCTCTTTCACTGGACTGGCAGTTTTGGTGGATCTGAATCGCTGCCAGCAAAAGTCCGGTTCATCTCCAAGACAAGGAACAAAATATGCCTCCAGTTTTTGGCTTTTCCTTGCTTTTTTTTTCCATCCTTTCACTTTTCCGCTCCATGAGCTCCACTCATGTTAACTTGGACAGTAGAAATGCTCTAGCTGGTTTGCCATCTGTTGCCAAGTGACTGATGACGTTGGTGGACGACTGGTGACAACCTTTATCCAGAATACACTGACTTCACAGCTCAGTTTGGGCTTTCTGCACTTCACTTTGATTCCCTCCGGTAGATTTTCTACCAGCCCAACCAGGGAACAGAAGGTGAAGAAATGAGATTTTCTGCTCTGTTAATATCGTAGTCATCCTACAGTTTTAGCCATGTCAGCAGAGGAAGTTAACAAAGCTGTTCAATCCATGTTGGCCACATTTAAAAATATTGGAGAATTGTCCAATTTTAGTTCTGATATCTCATGTTTTCAATATGATTTGTGGGGGGGTTGTCCCTTTCTCCTGACTGATACCTGCAAAGAGGCGTTGTCGTCCTTTGGGACTTCCCTGTGACTTATAGTTTTGTCTAAAAACCATAAGTCTGGAAATCACCTGGAAATCTGGCCTGGATTTCAGCTTCATCAGGTTGGAATTGATAGCAGGAACTCGGGACATAAGTTTGCATGAGGTGTGTAATCATGTCGTTGTCACTTTTTTTTTCTTTTACATTTCATGTCTAACAATATGTTGTTCAGGTACATATTACTACATGTGCAACATTAAAGGTTGATCAGGTTAGGAAGAGATGGATCTTAAAGCCTGGTGTTTAACTTTGGTGTTTCTGGAGAAACCAGTCAGCTCAGCGGCAGAAGAGCCATAAACACTCAGCTTATGACAAACACTTCATCTCAGGGTGAAGTGTTCTTGTTTTCTTAACGGCTTTGTTGAAGCAGAGGATTGATCTAGACGGTTTCCTGTTAGTTGTTAGTTCTGTGGTGGCGATGCTTTTGTTTGGGTTTCAGGCTCATTCATGACTCTTTGGTTAGAAAGCGAATTTTGTGATTGGTCCGACCTGCCCAGCTCTTGTGTGTGTGTGTGTGTGTGCGCGTGTGTGTGTGTGTGTGTGTGTTGGTTTGGCGTGAGTCAGTGTTCGTCCACACCTGCGTTGACTCTGTGAACGTCTTCTCAGGTATCAAGCACGAGTGGCAGGTGAACGGCCTGGACGACATTCAGGACCGCCGGACGCTGGCCGAGAAGCTGGGCGGTAACGTGGTGGTGTCTCTGGAGGGCAAGCCGCTGTGATGCGGCGGCGGCAAGCCGAGCGGAGTCAAGCCAACCGCCGTGCCATCAGGACCGAAGCAACCAACCCCACCTGAACACCGTCACTTCACCCAGAAGCTTGCTCTGTCTATATCCATGTCCTGAAGGTGTTAGTGTCTTTAGGCTTCTTTGTTTCTATTTTTTTTTGTCTTGGTTCTTATTGCTTTCTTTTTTCTTTTATTTTTCCTAAACATGGAGATCTCATTAACATAATGATATGCAAACACCTCCCAGTTTGTCATGTGACCTTTGCTTACATGGCGGAAATAAAACAACACTACCAAACCCCACCAAGGTTCTCTCTTTCTCTCTCTCCCTCCATCCCCCTCTTTCTCCCTCTCCCTCACACACAGCCAGAGTTTTGCCAAAAAAAAAAGTTGATATGAAGGAAGCAGCCACTGTTGTGTGACGAGAGCGCCACAAAGCACTGCCTCCTGCTGTACACGGGTTGCACTCATGAAGCTTTTTACATAAATATTTATTATTGTAATCTTTTGTGTCCTCCATTTCATTCAACCAGGCTGACACGTCGTGTTAGACTATGCATTAGATTATTGTCCAGCACTTTTCATTTGAACACTACAGGTTGAGACTGAAGTTCCTGGTGTTAAATTCCGTTTTTTTTTGTTTTTTGTTTTGTTTGTTTTTTTGTTTCCAAGTGAAGATCTGTTTACCTCAGTTCTCATTCTTGTATGACTGACCATCATTAGCTGTTTGCTTGTCGCCTTATTTCAGTTTGAATGTAACCGTCACACCAGAGTTGGAGTGCACTTTTGTTTTGTAAAGAAAGCTCTACAGGAAACAGGTTTAAGCCCACTCACCACTCCCTGCCCTCTACCTTCCCCAACAGTGAGAGATGACCCCTCCCCACAACATCATCATCATCATCTTCATCATCATCATCTGGAGCCTTAAAGTGAAACATTGTTTCTGAGATCACAGGAAGCCACTTTGCAATAAAAGCCTGTGGCAGACAAAATGTCTCCTGGTTTTTTTGTTTTTTTTTTCTACCAATCATATTTGGTATTTTCATAAAGTAAATTTATTGTACTTTAAATCTTTGAGGTTACTCCCAGCTTCAACAAACGGACTATGATATAGAGGATGCAGTTCATATACCTGATGGTCACAGGTTCCAATTCCGCCCTGATGACCTTTACTGCACGTCTTCCCCGTGACTCAACCCGCTTTCCTGACTGAAATAAAGGCCACCAGAACCGATAAAACCGTTTTAAAAAATGTATGAGTTAATGATGACAATAACTTGGTCTCTAAACAGTAACTATAGTTGCATAAGATCCATTCTTCTTGGCATACACTGCACCTTTTAGAAACTTGCACCACTTCCACAATTCTTCAAGATTCCATAGCAACTAAAAAATCAGAACTTTCCTCCGAATGCTTGACATTTTTATACAGTGTGTGACATTATCATAAAATGTTTCGATTGATGATGTCAGAGGTTCAGATAGGTTGTATTTGAGAGACTAAAATTCTGTCTTATTGTGCTTCTCAACCTGTTTTTGTCAGGAGCTCCACTGTCCTGCAGCCTTTTCCATACAGCCGGGAAAATCTTTTTCCCCAGAAGAAGTCATCCAAGTTCTGTTGGAAGTAAATGAAATTATAGATTCAGAATACTTGATAAAACACAAACACTAACTAAACTTTTTGTTAACTATTTTAACCTGGATTAAACCACATGGCATTAACTCAAGCTGTGTGGTGTGCACAGCTGCTGCTTGTGAAGGATGCCAGGAAGCTTATTGGGACATCTGGGAGCTCAGTCCCATTGTCTGCCCGTTCCTCCACCATATGACTGTACCAGCACTCTCCTTAGCCGTTGGGCTTCTGAGACCCATGAAAAATGTTGTGACGTCTGTTACTCAGACTTAAAGAGAAAATACTTCCTCGACCACGCTGATGTGATATTCCTGTATCTGAAACAGTCAGATACAGTAGATTGCTCCTACAGTCGGTAACCACAGTCCTGTGAAAAATATCTTTGCTAAGACTTCCTGTGATTCCTAGTCTGACTGTTGACATTCCTGTAAATACTGGAATGTACCGTCTGTCCTCGGTCATTTGCCAACAATCTATGAGTTGTCTGGTTGACCACTTTTACACATACCTGATGTGTGGAGAGCTGGTCTATAAGGCTGAGGATGACCAGATGACAATTTCAGATGTAGATTGTGCATCTGACATTTGCATTACAGGTTTATCTACATCTATGAGAAGTACACAGAAGGACATGATGAATTTAGTGTTGGGCTTAAGGTGACCGCACCAACAGTGACGGAACTCGGAAAGGAGCTAAAACCTTTGACCTATCCCAACTCTCAAATAGATGAAACCGTCACAAAGAATGAACTCAGTGCCTGTTTTGAAGCGGAAGAAATAAACATGAAAACTGCAGCAAATATTAAAAGTCCCGGAGTGCTAAATGAGATGTATTGTTACACCAATAACATTAGTGCTAAGGACAGAAATACACTGGAGGATAAAAGGCGCTATAGGCGATAAAAGCAATGTCAGAAAGACAGAAAAACATAATGGATATTAATATTTCTGGAGATGAAAGTCTTTATCTCTTAGGACAATTCATGTTTAAGGCTGACGATGACCAACTAACAATCCTGTATGATCTTCGCCAAAATGGGTTTATTTATATTTACGAAAGCTACACAGAAGGGTAAATAAATAAATAAAAATAAAGGTTATTGGTGCTCCATGGTGGTGCAGTTCGGCCCCGTCTGGTCTGAGTTTCAGCTGGGGCCTTACTGAGTTTGGGGTTCTCTCCGGGTACTCCAGCTTCCTACCGCAGTTCAAAAGCACAACTGTCAGGTTAATTTGCCACTCTTGAATCTGTTCATGTTTTATTTGGTTTCATTTATGTCTTGGGAAAAAAAAGTTTATTTCTCAAAAAAACCCAAAAATGGTTTCAAAGTATGCAGTTTCTTTCCTGGAAATAAGAGAAAAACTAACATAGAAGAAGAACAACCCTGTTCAAACCGATGAAAAAAGTGATTAGATTTGGGTTTGATTTGTTGAAACTAGTTTCTGTTTTGTCTTAGTTCTGTTATTCTTAGTGATTCTAGTTCATCATTCTTTGTTTCTAGTTATTGATTGTTATGTTTAGATATATTCTCTTAGTTTCCTTATTTTCTCTCCCTCGCCCCTAACTACCACTCTCTCTCCCCTCACACCTGCAACCAGTTCGCTGACCAGCTCAGGCCTATTGTTCCAGTTTTACCATCACAGTATTTGAACACATCTCCTGCTCTCATTCCTTGGTGTTTCCTCCTTTTGTATCACGTTACATCCCTGGATCACCCTGTTGTTGGTCTATCTTCTTCAAATCAGGCAAAATTTGTGTCAATCAACTAGAGTGTGTGCAGCAAAATGCATTGTTTGTGCTGCTTCAGTTTTGAAGATCAACCAGCCCCCGCTTTTACAAAATCAAAATGACCTTTAAACTTTCATTAATATCTTCAAAGCCAAAGCAGCACAAACAAATTTTTTTTGCTGCACAAATATAGTCGACTCGATTGATACCAATTTTGTGTGAAGAAAGCTTGGGGGCCGACTTCATTCAGGTCCCTGAGTTTCCTGTGATTTTTGTAAGATTTTGTTCATAATTTTTTTTTATTAAACTTTCATCTACTTGCTGCCTCTGCCTCTCTGCATTTGGGTCCACTTTAAAACCAATAAACCATAATAGATCATTTTGATTTATTGCTGAGAGACTTCTTATATTGCAAAATAAGAAAGAGAAGCAAATAATTGAGTTAAGAAAACAAAACAAAAATAACACAACAAAACCAAGAACAAGACCTTTGATGAGCGTTAAAAACAACTGCTAAATGGGGTTACGGTTTCCTTTTTAGTGATATAAATAGATACAGGTGTTAAGATTAAATGAACAAACACAGACACAAAATAAAATGTGAAAATAAAGAAAAGAGTTCAGTGTAGCCCTCTTGGTATTCGTAGTACACAGTGTGTTTTTGTTGATGAACCCAATAAAGAGGAACAATACATAAGCCTGTAGATGAGTTGAATGTTCCACAACAAAGGTGATTATTTCATAAATAGTTTAAAGAAAACAGATGGCAGCTCCTTCATGAAGTCACAGTCTCAACACAACAATCCCTGTCTTCAGTTTTAAAATAATGAAATTAAAAATCATAGTTTTTATTGTCATAGTGTTTAGGAGTTCACTGTTCCTCTTTTTAAAAATGACCGACTCCTACGTTTCCATGATTTTTTTTCTTCTCACGAGATTTGGCAGCCGCGTCCACTTCCTGTCACCAGCCGTTCGCAGCCATGATGGTGGGTTTCTTCTTTTCCTCGCCCTCTTTCTTGTTTTTGTGTGTTTTTTTTTCAGCTTGGTGGTGGCCCGCGCCATGAAAGACACTTGCAGCGATTCCTCTCTGCTCGAGCTGCGGTGAAAGTAACTGTGTGTTTGTGTCTCTGCAGCAGGAAGGGCTGGACGACGGACCCGACTTCCTCTCCGAAGAGGACCGGGGAGTGAGTGCCCTCCTTCTGCCTGTCTGTCTGTATACCAATGAGTCTGTTCCCCTGCCCTGCTATATGTTCCAGCATGCCCTTTGATAGAGTTCTTGTTCTTGTTCAACTCAGCTCAACCACTGAATTTTAATTGATACATTTTAGCCTTGTTAGCCGTCCAGGCTAATATTAGCTTCGTGCTAACTGGTTTACCGTCTGTCAGTTGTGGTCAGACTGGTTACCACTGCCGAGAGTCAAAATAAAGACACTGGCTGATGGGCCTCTAGCTTTACATGCTAACACAGCTAAAGAGATGGCTAACAGTTCGCTGGGTGTTCAGTTGTTTGGTTTTTTTATTTTGAACTGACATTGTCGGCTTGTGCTGTCCTGTTCACAACCAGGCTGTCACATGATTTGACACACCTCTCCTCTTTGTGTTTCTTCTGCATTTTTTTTTTACTTAAAAGAAGATCCTAGGATGTAATCTCTGGTTTACTTTTAAACATCTTTGTCCAACACATTGGAAGATGTGCACCAGACACATTACCTACTGTGGGAACGGATTCATTTTCTAGTGAAGTAGATCTGCAGACGTGGGGTTTGGCTGCTATCTTTAGGGAACTAAAGCAGAACTTCCAACTTTTGACCCACAAAATAAAAAGTAAGAGGCTCTTGCCCCTGACTCTTAGTTGAGATATCATCAGGTCAAAAATAACAAAGAACTTGAATAAATAAAAATAACATATTGTTTAATATGTTATCTTTGGCAATAAACTTTATTTAGAAAGGTACCATATACAGCTCAAACATAAATGTCACCATTCACACACTGAAGCTAATTTGCATTTGGAGTCTCTTTGAAAGGCCCCAAAATGGATATACAATACAGTGATAAAATTAACAGTAGATATAGTACTACAAGTAGCTTTCTAATCACAGTAAACAGAAAAACACACACTTACAGACTTAATCACTGGCATACATATGTAGTCGATAACTTATCTGATCAGGTTTTTTAAACAGTGTTTTTAAGTTGGATTTGAAAACGTATCATATTCTTGCTCTTCCATATCTTTGGGGTCCTGATCCAAGCGTTGAGAACTACTGCTGTAGAGTGCAGTTTATGTTGTAAAGTATTTACTCTGAAAGAGCATTAAAAGAGCTTTTACATGATATGATTCTATATGTCAGTTCACTATGTAGACTGCAGCAGCATAAAAAAACTGTACTAGAGTAATTAATAGTCCAGAATTTACATTAAAACACGTGAATAGAAAGCTTAATTTCCAACAGTCTGCTCAGACACTCTTTTATTTGTTCAAGCAATGCACATTAATGCTAAACCTGAGATAAAAGCTCTTGACAGTTTTTGAAACAAATTAGTATTTTTGCATAGTTTATTTTTTTGGTATCATAAATATAATTTTGACAGCCCTAATAGGTGGATGAAGACATTATTATTTGGTTGATTTAGGAGAATCTACACATCTCTGAACATTTTTTTCAGTGACATTGAAAAAATGTTCAATGTCACACTGAACATCATCTAACCCATTTTCTTGAAGGAACATTTTATTTAGAGACTTTATAGACTAGTTTGTAAGTAGTGTGTATTTGTGTTTTGGTGTCATAGGGGTGGGGGAACAGGGGTCTGTATTACTGTGCCATTGTCAATACGTTACTTTGAAATGGTCTCAAAATAACAATATTATCATTTATTGTAATAACTTCTGGGGCAATTTATCGTCCAGCAAAATTTTGTATCTGGACAGGCCTAGACTTAATGAAATATCTAATTCTTTTCTTTTTAGTTTCTCTTCACCAAAAAGTATTTGTAATTTGTTGTTTTATATTTTAATCAAGAAATATCAGCAGTAAAAGATGGTGTGTGGGTTGTAGCCACAAACTCCAAGTTTGATGCAGGTGGATGCAGGTGGATGCAGGGCTCCCTGACACTCAGCCTTCAGGTTGATCTCTGACAGTGGTGGCTTATGGGATGTATGCTTTGTGTTGTCCTGCAGCCGCGAGCGGTAAACGTGGATCTGGAGATGGACGCCACGCTACAGGTGGACATTTCTGACGCGCTCAGTGAGAGGGACAAGGTGAAGTTTACTGTCCACACCAAGGTGAGACGCACATCAGTTTATTCTCCCTCCTTCACTCCCCTGCAGTGGCTGCCAGGTTGTGTCAGGATGTCAAGTGTTGCGCTCCATGTTTCCACAGAGTACGCTCCCCAATTTCAAACAGAACGAGTTCTCTGTGGTCCGACAACATGAAGAGTTCATCTGGCTACACGACTCGTTCGTTGAAAATGAAGACTATGCAGGATACATCGTAAGAACCACACGCATTCAAATGGAGGCGCTGACTTTGTTCAAAAAGTGTTTGAACATCCACTTTAACTGATTGTAGCAGCTGGAGTTATTTATCAGTGTCAGTGTCTTGTGTTTGGCAGATCCCTCCAGCCCCGCCCAGACCTGACTTTGATGCATCCAGAGAAAAGCTGCAGAAACTGGGGGAAGGAGAAGGATCCATGACCAAGGAGGAGTTCACCAAGATGAAGCAAGAGCTGGAGGCGTAAGTCACACACCTTCTCTGCATCGTCATATGTATTAAAGGGGCAGTGTTATGAAAAATCAACTTTTCTGAACTTGACAATGTTACAATGTTATTCCCCCATAAAAACATATCTGGAGTGTCGCCTTTATCCTTTCATGCATGTTTTCTCATGCATGATTAGATTCAAATGTATTTGATATATACAGCATTTTTATAACAATGGAATATAACATAGTAGCTTGATTGTAATGTGCCTGGAAAATGCATAACACTGCCCTAAAAAGAGTGAACCTGACTGGTGTGTTTTCATCCAGAGAGTACCTGGCTATCTTTAAGAAGACCGTTGCCATGCATGAAGTCTTCCTCTGTCGTGTGGCTGCTCATCCCATCCTCAGGAAGGACCTCAATTTCCACGTCTTCTTGGAGTACAACCAGGATGTGAGTGTCAGGCACAGCTTGTACAGTGAATACTCTGAGTCTTAATAGATACTAATATGTCAGGAATAGCTGAGGAAATCCTTGGCTATGCAGTGTGTGTAATCTCCACCATGTTGTCCCTGACAGCTGAGTGTACGAGGAAAGAACAAGAAGGAGAAACTGGAGGATTTCTTTAAGAACGTTGTGAAGTCAGCTGATGGTGTTCTAGTGGCTGGAGTCAAGGTAAAACCAGAAGCAGAGCTCACTACTCATGTTTGGGAGCCTTTCATGCTCTCATTTTGGCGTTTTATCGAAGCGTCTCATCTCCTGCTTGTCTTTCAGGACGTGGATGATTTCTTTGAGCATGAAAAGACGTTTCTACTAGAGTATCACAATAGAGTCAAAGACGCTTCGGCCAAATGTGACAGAATGATCCGCTCACATAAAAGTAAGCTTGAGCCATGCAAAACCATGTGGTCATTTAGAAGCATTCTAAATGAATGCTTCATGTTTCCAAATTACTCTTTTGTCCTCACCTTGGTTCTGCTGACTCCTGGAAATGTGTTGATGTGTTTTTTTTTTTCCACCAGTTCTTCACAGGACCAACTCTTTGTTTGTCCCACGCCTTGAAAACATTGAGCTAAACTAAAACTCAGGTGGTTATTTTATGGGATATATTAAAAAGGATTATTGACATAAATATTATTTGTGTAGTTAAATTGTCCAGGCACTAACAGCCTTTAGAAAAAAACACAGAATCAAACTGAAGGAGGATCAAACCTTTATAACGACTAGGCGTTAGTACCAGCTTCAATTAAGAAACTGTAAGCTCCATGGTGGAAACACCCACCTAAAAAAAAAAACACCTATTAGTGTTTTATTGAAGATGTTTTCCTGGCAGCGAGAGCAGGTTGAAATGCTGTCATTGTTTTCCTTTTGGTGGGTTTGTGCTGTGATCGCTGTCTGACGAGTATCTCTGCCTGTTTAGATGCTGCTGATGACATGAACAGAATCGCCTCCTCTCTGTACACATTAGGAACACAGGACTCCACAGATCTCTGCAAGTATGGACAAAGCTATTTCAGGGCTCAAACAATCAAGTGGATTAATCCTGATTAATCGATTGTTGAAATAATCGTCAACAGATTTAGTAATTGATTAATCAAAAAAGGCAATTTGGAGAACTCTCCCCAACCCCCAACATATTTAGAGCAGTAATTAAGTCCAAATTTGACAAAACATACATACATTTTGCATTGAAGATAAAAACACATCCATCTGTTGATGCATTTTAGCCAGAACTAAAACACCTGCTTCATATTCACTACTGGAATGCTGCGTTAGTGCATACAGGCAGTAAAATGTTTTTCTCATCTAAGAAAGGAATTTTGCACCTTTTAATGTATTTCTAATAATGTATAAAAAAAGACTTAAATGGATAAATGTGCAGACGGTGCCAAAGGTTTTATCTGATTGTAATCCATAGATTAATTAATTGCTAAAATAGTTTAGTTGCAGCCCTAAAATGCTAATGAAAAAAAGGATCCAAAAAACCCAGTTTAATTAATTTTTCAAGCTTTGTGTTCAGTTTTCATTATGCAAAAGAAATATAACACTATGAAGATGTTTTTAAATGTTTTTGATGACACGCCTTCTTGCAGTTAAACATAACGCCTACTGCACAGGCGTTTATTCGCTTATGTTTTGTTCCTTTAATAAAATCACAGACACAAACATCCATACCCAGTTGATTTTTCAACATTTTCTGTTGCTTGAGAAAAATGTGTGCATTTGGATGGAAGATGAATTTTGTAATTCCACAATGAAATCATATCCTGCTGTACCTTCACATAATGTCCCTCTGTTTTTCTTTCCTTAAGGTTTTTCCTGAAGGTGTCAGAGCTATTTGAGAAAACTAGAGTAAGTGTGTCTTCATGTCCTCTCATTTATGATCCTGATTAGTTGAGGCTACTTGTCGGTCTGACTACAGTTGACAGAAAGTTCAGTTTGCTAAAGGTTTAGTTGGAGGTGATTTGAGGCCATGTGGTTGTTGGGTGGGAGAGGCAGATGCAGGCTGGGTGTCATCAGCATGGCAGTGGTGTATAGCAATAGGCCTGTCACAATAAACAATAAATCAATTAATCGCATGCTAAAACTAAAGCAAACTCAATCATTTTCATTTGCTTGATTTAGCGTTTTTCTCTTTTCTCTCTCTTCACCAAAACTGCTCTTCAGTCTGTTTTGGTTTTAATTATCCCTTTTTGAAAGACAATTTTGTCTACAGAGAATTCAGAATTCGTTTTATTTATTGTTTCTGTTGTTTTGTTTAATTATTTGGGATATTTAAAATGTCTTCCAGTTCCAATGTTTAAATGTTCATCAAAATGTAAAGTTTATTGATCTTTGAGACTGTGTTCTTGCATTATTCTTCCATCGTTATCTTTTATTGTAAACAAGCTCTGGGGCAATTTATCATATGGCAAAATGTGTTATTGTGACAGGCTTATTTTAGCTTTTCTCCTCTGAAACATTTGAATCCATTTAAGCCCTAAATATCTAAGATCATTATACAACACTCACCTTTTGTTTTTGAGGTAACAAATAACAAAAGAATGTATTTTTATAACTCATTTGTAGAATAGCGGTAAAGGTAGTCACTGAAACATTACTGGGAAGGAAGTTTTAAATGCCACTTAGAACTCCAAGAATAATCAAACCCAGAATATGCGATAAGCGCTGCTGTGAACTGGACCTTTACCTGAAAGTCTTTTTCCTGAAACTGATTGTTTCTATTTTGATTTTTGTCTTAAAGAAAATTGAGGCTCGAGTTGCAGCAGATGAAGACCTGAAGCTGGCTGACCTGCTCAAATATTACCTTAGGGAGTCACAGGCTGCTAAGGTCTGAGCACATACTGACAGACGAGTCACCAATAATGAGCTAGCTGAGTGAAAATATTGATTTTTCATGTGCCACCCTGGACAGGACCTGCTGTACCGGAGGAGCCGGGGTCTGGTGGACTATGAGAACGCTAATAAAGCTCTGGATAAAGCACGAGCTAAAAACAGAGATGTTTTACAGGCAGAGACAAACCAGCAGCTTTGCTGCCACAAGTTTGAGAAGATCTCTGAGTCTGCCAAGCAAGGTCAGTCACTGCTGTAGTGAGATGTTGAAGCCTCTGATTAAACTGCTAGTTTAGTTAGAGGCTAAACTAGCAGCATACCAACAACAAAACCCTGTTGATGGTATGCTGATGTTATGACAGCTATACAGTTGTAATAAAACATTATGATAGAACATGCCAACACATCTGCAGTAGAACTATTTATACCACTTTCACACTGCAGCCTGAAGTGACCCAAATTAGATTTTTTTTTTTTTTTTTTTTTACCTTAATGTAACCTGTATTTGACCTTTTCATGACCTCTGAACAACATGCTCATATTGTAAAATTGGCAATTTTAAAAGCTGTTAACACACATTAAAATCAGAAAGGTACTGAGTTTAGAAGCAACATTATGATGTCAGTTGTAAAGGTGATATTAAAACAGACCTGAACATTTTGAACTGGTCCTTTTGTTCTAAACTAACGATGCATCTCCTTCTGAACGTAGAGCTGATAGATTTCAAGACAAGAAGAGTGGCAGCGTTCAGGAAGAACCTGGTGGAGCTGGCAGAACTAGAGCTCAAACATGCCAAGGTACCGATGTCACTCTGGGGTCAGCTTCCAGCAGAGAGTGGGGAGGAGAGCCCATGCCTTAGAATAAGGGTCATTATTATCATTTTCTGGTTTTGGGTTCCCTAAGGGAAAAACCCTGATGTTTTGTGGAGTAAAGTTTTGTAGTTAAATGAGACAGATATTTCTATTTCCTTCCTTTGTCACTGCCACAACAGACTGGATTGTGTTATTCATGGACTACTTGTCTGCTTGTGTCTCCAGGGTAACCTGCAGCTACTGCAGAGCTGTGTGGGCGTCCTGAAAGGTAACACTTAACCGTCTCATCCTGCCTGCAGCCAGCTGGACACGCCCACTGTTAGGACGGAGCCTGTAAGAATGGACAAAACACTGAGACATGGAGCAGACAGACAGCTGGGGGTCAAAAATGACACGAAGTCTGTTTTCTTCATCAGTAACCAAACACAGTCTTCATCACTCTACTCACAATCCCTAAAGCCACCCATGCTTGTTCTTCTGGTTCATCATCAGAACCTCAGCACCGGCACTGGTCCTCTTGGCCGAATGCAAGCCCTGCAACACTTTTAGCGTGCTTTCATTCTAGTCTGTCAGTTTAGATATTTAATTGATTTGTCCTGAACATCCATCATTTGATAGTCTTTATTATCACCCAGAGAAAACAATCCGGTGGGCCGTCTGGGCTCTGCAGTCTGGATGTAGTTCAGCTCTGAGCTGTAGTTGGACATTTATTAGTAGTTGTGCTGAGTTTAAGCAGTGCACTAAGAACTCATTTAAATACTCTACATAAAATAAATTCACTATATAATCTACAGATAAATGCAATGAGATGACAAATATGATTTGTTGATGTGTTCCACAATTATCCACACTATAAAGCAACCTGATGCAGTATATAAAGTTACATGAACGCCACTGGAAGGTTGATAGTGAAAGCAGCATGTTGGTCTGTACTAAATGCCTCCAGTTTGTCAAATGACCATCGACTTATTAACCCAACAATGTGTAAACATGGCACATGGAAGTATTTTGTTCTTAAGTGACTCAAAACAATAATTAAGAAAACACATCAACTAATACAGCAAACATCATTATTGGAACACAAATCTGAACTATTTTTAGCTTCTCACTCTGCTTCCACGTTGCCGAGATTTATCTCCCTACTGACACATATCTTAGTTGATAAATGTGTGTCACACCGGGATGGTTTGTCCATTTGCTAAATTATTGGGAAGCAAATCAGCAAAAAGACGAAACTAATTCAACCCTGAAACGTTTCTGTTTTGCATTGTTTCAGAGACAAGTTTGCTTGATACCCATCATGTCACCATCCATATCTTCCTCCTCCGTTGTTTTGGTGGCGGTCGTATGTCTGGATCTGTTTTAACGTGTGTTACTGCTGGTGTGTGCAGGCGGAAGTCGGCTCTTGGTTCCTGTTCTAGTTTAAGTGTCATTTAAAAGGAAAAAAAATCTACAAAAATTTACTTGTACTTGTTTGTATTAACCAATGAATGCTAATTGTCTGTTGCTTCGGTTTGTTTTCCATTCCAGTCGATGGTGGAGCTTCAGTCTTTTTGCCTTAATGTCAGTCGTTCAGTTTAACTTTATTTTTCAAAAAAAGAGAGAAAACTACACAAGAAATGTTTTCAGTTTTTTTTTTTTTTTTTTTCAACATTACTGTATATGAATGTTTTTTCACTCTTATGTGACCAAAGCTTCCATTACCGATTAAAAACGAACAATTAAAAATGGAGGTGTGATGAAATAGAAAAGAGTTAAATGAATGATTTTGAAATTCAAATTATTTTAATTGTTTCATCTTCAGCAGGTCTGTAATCCACCCTGGTCATCCTGAGATTCAATAAAACTTTATGGACACTTTTCCTACAAGTGCTGGGTTTATAATCTTTTCTAAAGACACATAATACCTGACTGTTTGGTAGTGAAATCTTCCAGTCTAGTTTGTGATGTATGGAAGCCCATTTCTGCCACTCTGTTAAAAAAAAAAAATTCTCATTATAATGAGATACTATCTCAAAATAATGATAGTATCTCAAAATAATGAGCTATAATACTATGTATTATGCCTCATAGTATTATGAGGCATAATACTATGTATTATGCCTCATAGTATTATGAGGCATAATACTACCTCATTATAATGAGATGGTAACTCAAAAAAAGGTAGTATCTCAAAATAATTTTATTTATTTTGAGGTAATAAAAATAATTTTCTCATAATTACTATTACTGGTATTTTAATTTTCATTCAAATCAAAATCTTAACCTATATGTTGAAATATCAAAACTATAGTTTTGAGATATATATAGATACATATATATCGATATATAGAGAGATATAAATATATATATAGACATGTATTTAAATATATATATATTTATATATTTTTTTTTCTAAAGACACATAAATAAAAAAAAAAAATTATATATATATCAAATATCCGGACATCGGGGGCTTTTATTGTGAAGGGCCAACAGCGGAAGAGGAAAGCTTTTCTCCGGAAAAGCGGGCAGAGTGGTGGAGAGGTGTGCTGAAGTCATAGTTCTTGTCAAAAATGAGCTCCATTGGAACCGGGGTGAGTGTTTATAGTCTGTGTTGCTCTGTGGTTTTGTTGTTTATGTAAATGTGACATTCTCTTTGTTGGCAGGTTTATGACTATTTTTATATTTGACTTTTAAAAAGCATTTGTCTGATGGCGACATGTAGCTTGTCTACCATGTTAGCCTGCTGAGTCACAAGCAGGCCTATTAGCACAGTGAAGTGAAAGTAAAATCCCTCTTTGTTTCATTATATATGTGTTTTTTGTACTGCTTGTGGTAGCACAAATACTGAGCGTAATTATGCATCTCATTAAATGAGTTTACTTTAAACCTTCTGATATTGAGATGTAACTTCACTAAAGCTAACAACTAGCTGCGCTGTCAGCCAGACTCTGTTTCAGAAATCTACTTTTAAGTTGACGGCTGTGCCAGTTAAATACCAATCACTAAAGAGCACACTCTAACATGTTAACTCACTGTTCAATCATTTTTGCTTCATTCGGGATCTCACTTATTACCCCAATGCCCCCCACTGGGGTGAAATCCAGCATCTGTTGTCTGTCTGTTAATGGAGTTTTATTCACTCATTTGTGTTTGATTTTAGAAAAATGGTCATCAGCAAATGCAACTGAATCAGTGATGTTATTTCACTAACATCTGAACATGAATTGAAAGTTTGAACACACACACACACACTGGCATAATGGAAGATTCAGATGCAAATCAAAATACCACGGAAATTACAGTTTATATTCATTCAAATCAAAAATTTAAACCTATATGTTGAAATAGCAGAACTGACCTTCATAGATCTTGAGTTACTCTAATTGTCATTTTGCCTTTTTTTCTTTGTTTACTTTTGTTCATGTTGTTTTTCTGTACAGTTGCAGTTTTGGGGAAAAAAATAATTACTCATTCTTTACACAAGTTGATCATTCTTATTGTTGCCCTTCAATAGACATTAATGTAAACTGTGTGTGTGTGTGTGTGTGTGTGTGTGCGCGCGTGTGTGTGTGGGCTGCAGTACGACCTTTCGGCCTCCACCTTCTCTCCAGATGGCCGAGTGTTTCAGGTGGAGTACGCCATGAAGGCAGTAGAGAACAGCAGGTCAGTTCTAATGGAAGGCCTCCTGGTTGACCCAGGAGTAACTCATCCCTGTAGATTCTGGTTCTGGTTTGAGTTTTGGTGATGAGCTGCTGGTTTCTGTTGGTGAACTGTTACTGTGTGTTTTGTCTGCAGCACGGCCATCGGGATCCGCTGTAAAGACGGGATTGTGTTTGGGGTGGAGAAGTTGGTTCTGTCCAAACTGTATGAGGAGGGCTCCAATAAACGCATCTTCAACATCGACAGACACGTCGGCATGGTAACGTAGACAGAGCCCTAACCTTCAGATCAAATGAGAGGATAAATTCAACTTGGTGCGATTCTTCTGACTGTGATGGGGTCAAGGGTTGCTTCTATGACTGATGGAGGTGAAATCAGACGATACAGTCAGTATCAATAAAAAACTGATAATTTGTTGACTTTATGACAAAATCAACAAAAATTGTTGACTCTTACTCATCTCACTTAAGACGTCTTGTCATTGTAAAGCAGCAGCAGCAGCTAATCTTTCTGCCCCATAATTACAATTAGAGTACATAAATACAGATGCACAGATGAGTCTGCTGGCAGATAGGAGAGAAAACATTTGTGTTACTGATTTCTGCCTCAATAAATCCACAAATTCCTAAACAAACCTAACTCTGTCATCGCTGACCTGATGGTCACATGCTCTTTATATTTTATGATAAATCAGAGAAAGAACCATGTGACACACATTAGTGTTTAGCTGTAGGAAAACATTAAAACGTCGTCCACACAAAACTGGACATCTGGGATGACAAATATATTTTTATGTGTTTTTGGCCTTCTATCCACAAAAACTCTGTTTATCACTAAAAATTGTTCATATTTATGTTTGCGTGTGTATATAAGAAAACAGAGATTACGGTCCTGCTCATTGCAGCCTGTGATGGATAATATTTGCTTATTTATCTTCATCTCATCATACGCTATTTAAAAGCAGCTGAACCTTCATGTCTGTTCCACACAAATGAATCTCCTGCTGCCATGTTTAAGTCATGATTGGTTTGAAGCAATCTGATTGGCTGTCATAAGTTTGCTCTACACTGCCCCCTCTGGGTTCAGCATGTTCAAAACAACATCGTGGGAAAACTTTTCGAAAACCGGTCCCGTGTGTGCGATGCGTGTTTTTAAGCAGTGTGGTGGATCCCGTGTGTGCGATGCGTGTTTTTAAGCAGTGTGGTGGATCCCGTGTGTGCGATGCGTGTTTTTAAGCAGTGTTAGTTTGGCTCTGGATCAGACTGGAGCCGGTTGTGTAACGTACCAGCCCGGCTCCTTCAGGTACAGGTGTTGTTCTGCTTGCTCCTGCAGGCGGTGGCCGGCCTGTTGGCTGACGCTCGCTCCCTGGCTGAGGTAGCCAGAGAAGAAGCTTCCAACTTCAGATCCAACTACGGACACGACATTCCTCTGAAGGTAGCCTCTCTGCGGAGCGAAGCGCGATGTCTCCATGTCTCAGGCTCAGTTTAAGAACACGTCGTGTCGTTGCAGCACCTGTCGGACAGAGTGGCCATGTACGTCCACGCTTACACGCTGTACAGCGCCGTGAGGCCGTTCGGCTGCAGGTGAGTCAGCAAAGCAGCCGATGCTGTTTCTGTCCACACTGTGAAGGTCCTGACTGCTGCTGCTCTGACAGCTGAATGCTGCTTTCATGCTGGTTCACTTCTACATCTGAACTCAACAATGAGGCCTGTCGCAATGACGGGTTTTTGCTGAGCGATTGTTTTAAAAATGATTGTGATAAACGATAATATCGTTTGCAGACCATTTTAAATTGATGCAATGGTAGTGATGTCATAATGCAAGCACATCCTGGCTTTATTGGTCTTTATTTTCAATAGAATACTTAACACTTAACAACAAATAAACAAAACAACCAAATAGAATGAATAAAAACTCAACACAACATGAAACCAAAGTGGAAATAAAAACTACATTCAATGAAAAGAGTACAGATTATGAAGCCTGTGTACTATATTGCACTTTAATTACCATTAGATTTACATAGAGAAGTTTCCAAATACCTGATTAAATAATTCACTCCTCCCTCATGGTGATGACTTGAGGTCAGAGGTCAGAGTTGAGCCTTTTTTCATCCAGTGTCATGAATAGAAAGAGAAAAAGGCAGGAAGACACAATAAAGCTGACCAATTAAAATGAGGTTGATCATTTTCATTTATCGTCCGATTAATAGATTTATTGTTTATTGTGACGGACCTACCAACAATACGCAGATTTAGCCCACAACCTGCGCTGCACTGACTGGATTAATGTCAGTCAGACCTGACTGGTTTCTGCTGCAGCAACAAACCAGACTTACGTTTGTCTGTCCTGACAGTTGATCTGTGGAAAGGTCGTCTCCTCCACCTTCTCTCTGAGCTGCTGTTGCAGTCAGGAGAAATTCTCTTCTCCTGATCAGAAACAACCAATCAGAGCCAGGGGAGGGGCTTAGTGCTGTCAATCATTCTCATGTATTCGCTGGTCAACGTGCAAATGGTGGCGAAACAATTTACTGGGACAGAAACGCCATCTATCTGCTGTGGCCATGCTAACTAGACTAGCTAGTTGCAGTAAAGAAGAGAGCAAGAGGACACAGAGAGGATGATTGGCAAACCTGATTGATTGATTGATTCTTCAGATTCTCTCTTATATCATTCTGACACAACATGGTGACAGTCTGAACAAATGTGCAGCGTTAAGATGCACAACTTTCAGTCATATTTGTATTGTTGGGCTGTGATGAGACGAAACGATGAGCTCTGTGGATCCGGCCCAGGTTCTGGTCATTGTGTGTTTGGCTGCGGTCAGCGGCTCTCACGGCTCTCACGGCTCTGACGGCTCTGACGGCTCTGTGTCGTTTCAGTTTCATCCTGGGTTCATACGACAAAGACGACGGGGCGCAGCTCTACATGGTCGACCCGTCAGGCATCTCATACGTGAGTCTGTCAGAGCTACAGCAGGGAGGGAGCGCTGCTGATAGCACGACTAACCGTGTGTGTGTGTGTGTGTGTGTGTGTGTGTGTGTGTGTGTTCAGGGTTACTGGGGATGTGCCATTGGAAAAGCAAAACAAGCTGCCAAGACAGAGATTGAAAAGCTGCAGGTGAGACGCCTCTACAGCAAACAAACAAACTGAAGCTGTTGAACACAATTAGGAAATTTATTGCTATTTAAAAAAGGAGTTGAATTATTTCTTATATATTTTCATGTATTTCCAATACTGTGTGAAATAACCCTGAGTGTTTGGCAGAATGTGCCACATTAATGGGTAGAATAAATGTGATCCAGCTCTGGTTCCTGCTGCGTGTCTAGAAGTGAAGCTGAAGGATGAAGTGCTGGTCAGTTTGTAGGACAGACATTCAGGACCGTCTGCTGAGCCAACATCAGTGCCTGGTCAAATCACACAGAAAGAAGAGCTACATGTTCACAGCGTTTTGTTTTTATCGTCCATCAGATGAAAGAAATGACGTGCAGAGAGCTGGTTAAAGAAGTCGCCAAAATGTGAGTAAAAGCCAGACGAGGATGTCGGGAATCATCCTGGTCGGAGTTTTTAGCTGGAAAGGGATTTTCCACGTCCGGTCCAGACAAATAGTTCCCCAGTTTCAACTGTTTGTTTGTTTTTTCTCTTTTCATTCACCAGCATCTACATCGTACACGACGAGGTGAAGGATAAAGCGTTCGAGCTGGAGCTCAGCTGGGTGGGAGAAGGTAAGAAGAGCCAATCACATCCAGCCTGCTCTGGGTTCAGTGAACGCATCACAACAACTGTTTGGAGTCGATGATGGTCCTGCCATTTTATTTTACTTTAGCACATTTTTTTTTTACATTTTATTGATAGAAAAAACATTTTTTTTAAAGAACATATCTATCAATCAGTGAGAAAAATGTTTATCATGCAACAGAAATGTTTTTATTTTACAAAAACTTTGAGCTGATGCACCCGACTGTCAATAAACTATTGACCAGTAAAAACCTGATTGGTGCGTCCGGGGGAGAAAAATGCTTGTTCCGTTAAACTCCTTCAACACATGAGCCTGAATTAATCGCACATGACGTTTATGATACATGGTTACCATAGCAACACGGCTCATTCTTTTTTTTTTCTTTTTCCCCCCCTTCAGTGACGAATGGACGACATGAGTTGGTTCCCAAAGACATCAGAGAGGAAGCAGAGAAATATGCAAAGGTGAGGCGCTGAGACAGAATGTTCTGAATTCTATAATTCATGTGAAACGACGGGACCCCCGGCCTCCATGTTGGGGGTCCCGTCTGTCCTCCAGGTGGTTTGTGGGAAACGTTGCTGCAGACACTCAACATGGACATGTTTTCTTTTTCAGGACTCTCTTGAGGAGGAGGATGACTCTGATGAAGACAACATGTAAACCAGCACTGGTGCTCTTCCTCTTCATCACATCCTGCTACTCAGACTCATCTGAGCTATTTTTATATTGTTTGACTTTTCATGTCTGGTTTTGCATTCTTCTTGATTTTGAGCCTAAATAAATAAACCTAGACTTGTTTCTGACGAGGTTGTAGAAAGTGAAATCAGCACTCAGAACAGGAACATCACACACACCTCAGCAGAGGAACTGCATGGCTTTCGTTTAGTTTTAAACAGAAGATAAATCATCATGTAAACTTTTGAAATGTGTTCAGTTTGACATGAAGCAGCTGCTGAAATCTGAAGCAACTTCCAAGTGACTGTCCAGGTTTCACACAGACAGGATCAGATAGATGAACACAATCAGGTTCAGATCAGGAACAAGATCATCATCATCATCATCATCATCCTCTCCTGTCCACAGCCAAACATCCCACCTTCCCCTAACCTACAGCTTTCCTGTCAAACTCAGATGTTCTATTTTCCATGGTTTCTTCTGCTTCTAAAAGTTTGTCTTCAACTGAATTAGGAGCCCAAGAGTAGGTTCCAGGTACCTGAGGTACTAGAACCAGACATCTTTACTGGTTCCAGCACCAAATAAAACTCAGCCTTCAGTTATTAATGACCACCTGGACAAGTAGACAGGACCCCCTGCAGTTTGCTTATCGCCATGGAGATGGAGTTGAAGATGCCATCATATACCTTCAACAAACCCAGTGCCATCTGAACAAGGCAGGCAGCTCTGTGAGGATCAAGTTCATTTAACACCATTCAGTCTGATCAGCTTTGTCAGACACGGTGGAGGCGTCTGGATCTATGACTGCGTCACACAGAGCAGTTTGTGAGGGAATCAAAGTCAACAGGAGAAAGCAGTGAGATCTGAGTGAAGCAGAGTGGAAACATGGCCTCCATGATGCCGTTTTCACACAGAAGTATCTGGAAAATAAGACGATGCGGCAGACGACCAGCGAGAGACCTGGTTAAAAACTTTATTAGAAACAGAGAGCGCTGCTTGTTGCACACACACACACACACACACACACTTGTAGCATGGCTTGTGTGCGTTTCTGTATTTACATTTTTGCTCTCAAATCTCCGCCAGCAAAACACATAAGAACCAAAAACAAAAAGACAACCAAGGAGTAAACAATAACTACAGTACAAACAGTCTCTTAGAAAATATTAGAAATTATTCTTTTGGGGTGTGTAAAATGTAGTTCTCAAATACAGGTGTGGTTTTATTCTTTTCTTGAACATTTTATGTACAAAACAAGCAATTGCCGAGGAGCTGCTAGCAGCCGTCTGTCTGAGCCTGATGCAGAACCGAACAGGAGAGGAGCGGGTCAGTGCCAAGCTGGGGTCCAGAATCACGAAGATTCCTAACTTCTCATTTTATGCATTCTGGGTGCCGAGGGTCACATTTCATTTACACCGTTTGAAATTTTGTGAACTGCTGTTCGGTCAATTATGAGATTTCATTTCAAGAAATCTAATTGTACCTCAGAAATGCATAAAAGGCTTTTTAAAAGAAATGCGTAAGAGTTTCAACTTAAATTATAACTTGGTAAGAAATTTTGTCCAAAATGTATCTAAATAAAAAGAGGGGAAAAAAACCCTGAATATAAGAACTTCTGTCCACAAAGCCAATAAATACAAAAAAGAGCTTCAGAATATTACATTTAATTTACATAAGAACTAAAAATTCAAATATTTTTTCTCACCGTCTTATTAAAATAAAAACTTTGATTGGATAGAAGATAAAACTGAAACTGGAAGCCCGTCTTCTTCCTCATCTACATTTCTCAGTTAAGGTTAAAAATGGCGGCCAGCCGTCGGTTCTTTACCGACTGCTGACCCTGAAATCAAAGAGGACAGGAGAGATGGTTCTGGAACCAGGGTAAGTATTGGCACCTGCAGGGGGGCAGGGAGACAGGAAGAGTTCTGCACCAGTGCAACAAAAGGCCGGCTCCTCAAACAACATCAGCCGTCAGGTGAAGTGGGCGGGGCCTCCTTGTGCAGCCCCTCCTCCACGGCTGGGAAGAAGGGCGGAGTCCCACGACACAGCGACATGCCGTCCTCTCGCTGCAGTGTCCTCACAGCTGACTGAAGTGGGGAAAGTTTGTGGGGTGAAGGGTCGGGGGGTGGGAGTGGGCGTGTCATCACCTGCACTCCACCGCCACGGTGTTCTGAGCGGGCGAGGCCGAGGACGGACTCATGCCTGTGTCTGAGGACCCTGAGGAGGTGGACGCCGTCGTGTGGGACACTGAGGACCAAAGACAGCACAGTCAGTCTCCGTTTACTGAACCAGGAACACCAGTTATTGATGAATGACTTCATATAAAGTCGATTGATCTCATCGATCCACTAGCGGTTAATTGATAGGCGGCCATTTTCTTCAAAACTGGAGTTTTCTCTTGTTTCAAGTAGATCAAAGGGGTAAAGTTTTCATAACGCTTAGTTTTAAAAGAAACTAAGCGTTTCTTAGTTTCTTTTAACTAAGAAACTAAGTTAAAAGTTTCTTAGTTAAAAGTTAAAATGTTCAAATTGTTCACACAATTTGAACATTTTGTGTGAGCTGAATTAAATACTGACTGAACAAACAGAAACTTCTGGTTTTCTCACATCATTAAACGCTTTATGAAATATAAAAACAGGAACCTAAAAGGCTTTTTAAAAGCTCAATAGACTAAATTAATTAAGTATGTAATAGCCTTAACCCCCCATGGACAGAGACGTGCTGCAGATGTAAAGCAGTGCAGGCTACAGTCCACTCTGTCAAAGACATGGACAGGAAGTGATGCGGCTCTGTGTGGTCAGCTCAGTGTAGCGATAGCATTAAGAGACATGCTGTGTTTCCTGTTCAGCTTCCTGCCTCTAAGCAGGTGCTTATGGTTGATCTATTATTACAACTATTATTATTTAACATAATTGGAACTCATTTTAATGAACCATTAGTCAACAATTAACAGTTTGCATCCCTAGTGGGAACTGAAAACGTCCTGATCAGGACAGAAACTCTCATCTCCTTCAGGATTCTGCGGTGCTGCTCCCACCTTCTCTCTCCTTCTTTTTTAGTCTCTTCCTGCGTCTGTCGATGGAGGCCACCTCAGACTTGAGGCTCATGTAGTACTTCCTGATCTCCTGCAGCTTCTCCTGCAGGAAGGAGATCCTCTCTGTGCTCGACATGCTGTCCAGCTCGTCTGCGGAACAGGAGACAAAAATCAGCAACTTGATGCACAAACAGTTCATAGAAGTCAGGCTGAGGAGATCACTGCCTGTTCATCAGGCCATCAACAAAACCTGATTGCTGTGTGAAAGCAGCTGATGTGTCCAACCAAAGCCAACTTTAATGAAAGTGTGTGTGTGTGCATTTACCAAGTTGCAGGGTCCACTTGTAGGAGCGCTGGGGGGAGGGGGAGCTGTGTTTGTCTTTACTGTGAGCAGATGGAGACGACAGACCGGGACAACGAGATTTCTGGGATTTGGATAAGGACGAGAGACGGGACTGGTCCTCGCTGTCACTGCTGTGTCCTGGGGACAGGAGGGAGGAGAGGACATTAGCTCCCAACATGAGAGACGGAGAGAAGCAAAGACGCGCCAAGAGTCAGAAGAACTGAACTGCTTGATTTCTAGTTCAATCAAGCTGAACAGATGCTGGCAACTGCTGTCACACACACACACACACACACACACACACACACACACACACACATAGCCA
>VMRN01000046.1:2279780-2332882 GCA_010277015.1 Poeciliopsis turrubarensis | reverse complement strand
ACACACACACACACACACACACACACACACACACACACACTGTGACATGGACTCTGGTTCTAAAACGTTGGGCTCAACACAGAGTGATGAGCAGCAGTTTTCCTCTGTTCTTGATGAACTAACAGTTGCTGAAAGCAGCAAAATCAACTAAAGTTGAACATTTTTCAACTGTCTGTTGTGTTGCTAGGCAGCATATTCATGTCTATGTTTATGAGCTCAAATTTCACATGCACACATTTTGCTGGTTTTCGCCTCATCACAAAGGTTCATAGGACATGGATGGAGGAGGAGCCAGAAGGTGAGATCATGACATCACGCTACCTGCTCCGTTCTTGTCGGCCTTGGCTGGGGTCAGGGTTCGTTTCTGGTTCCGTTTGTGTTTCTTGGCAGTTGGGCTGGAATTTACTTCATTCACCCTCTTCTGACCTGAGGGGTCAACGGTCACAAATGAAACACAGAGGCTTTACTGAGGACTCAGAGGAGCTGCAGTGTTGTGGACTTACCTCTGTCCTTGGGTTCCTGCATGAACAGCAGGGAGGAGGAGGAGGAGGTGCTGCCCTCGAAGCCGGGGCTGGAGTCGCCCCCCTGCTCGCCCCGGACGGGCCCCCGCTCCTCCTCAGTCTCGGTCTCAGTCTGGTCCTTCGCAGGGTGGAGCTCCTCTGGACAGGCGGGGGGAGTGGCAGTCATCAAGAAGGGCCTGACCTGAGGTGGGGCAGTGTGTGGGGGGTGGATGGCGAGGGACAGAGTGGGAGGAGCCTGTTTATGCTCCCGCATCATGAGGAGGGGCTCTGAAGAGAGGGGGGGCTTGTCCTTCTCGTCTGGGTCGTCCAGGTCGACCTCATGGCACACGAGAGCTTCAGGGCCAATCTGAGGCTCCAGCTCTTCGACTGGGGGGGGAACTGTGGGGGTGCCTGGGGGCTCTGCGGCAGGGACGGCTGTCCCATCATGCACCTCTGTGTCCTGATGAGACGTCAGCTTCTCCTCGGCCACAGAGCTCAGCTTGTCCTCTGCGGGGGGTCGGGGGGCATTCTCTGGTGCCCGCTCTGGCTGCTGGGCAGCAGGAGGGGCAGGTAGGTGGTCCTGCCTGCCGCCGGTGCAGAGCTTCTTCTCTGCTGTTCTCTGGTCGGCTGCCTTGCGCTTCAGCTGCGTGCTGCCCCTCTCTTTAGGCTCCGCCTCCTCCTCCTCCTCGGTGGCAGAGTCTGTGTCGGAGTTGAAAGACGGGGGTTTGGGTGGGAGGTGCTGGGAGGGCAGGCAGTGCAGGACCACCATGGGCTCCTCCTGTCTCTTCAGAGTGGACAGCAACGTGGCCTGCAGGGGTGAGGGCGTCGGTGAGGGGCCAGCATTGCAGTGAGGGATTGTGGGAGGAGTCTCAGAGTCCCTGAGGTTAACCCTGCGACCTTTGCCCCTGGGGTTCAGCAGGGGTGTGATGCGGCTCTCATCTTCTGCTGTGGAGGTGGGGGACGGCAGAGGAGGTGACGTCCTGCAAAGGGGCGTGTCCAGAACCACCTCCTGTCCAGGTAACGTTCTGGTCCCGGCACACAGCTTCATCTCCTTCTCCAAGTGAACCGCAGACTCCTGGGGCTCCTTTGCAGGCTCCGCCCCCTGCTGCTTCTCTGATTGGTTCAGAGGCTCGTCTGCTTTCTCCTTAGGCATGCTGGGAGATGGGGAGTTGGGGGCATCCGTAGGCACAGCACCGGCTCCTGAGGAAGCCATGCTGCTGTCGGCAGAAGCAGCCTCAGCCACAGACTGCTCCCTCGCCTCCTCCTCCTCCTCCTCTTCCTCAGGCAGGGCTGGTTCCTCATCTGGCTCAAAGGCTGGAGGTTCCGATCTCCCTCGCCACGGTGACGCTTTGTCAGTTTTCTCGAGGGTGTTGTCTGCGTCGCTATCATCAGAAGAGTTCCCAGAATCCTCTGTGGGGTCAGACAGCAGTGGTTTTAGCAGAGTGGGCTGACTGTGCAGCAGGAAGCGGAGAGCGGCCGTCTTCTTACCATTAGACGGCGGGTCGGACTCGTACAGGCCAGAGGTCCTCCTGGTTCTCCTGCGAGGCGTGTCTGCACAAAGAACAGCCCCATTCAGCACACAACCTAGCAAAGCTTCAGAGTTCAGGATGATCCCGGCCTCCTACCGTTCCCATTGGCCAGGCTGGGCGTGGCGTCGGGCCGAGAGCTCTTCCCATTGGCCTGGCCCTCGCTGCTGGGGGTTTTGGACACGCTGCGTCCTGCCGGGCCGCTGGGAGTGGGCCTGGTCTGAGGGCGGCCACGCTTCAAGCCTGTTGGCTTCAGAGGCGTTATGGAAGCTGGCTTCTCGTCATCCTTTTCTCCCTTCTCTGCGTCTTCCTTGTCTTTGTTCTGTCAGAAGAAAATTTGAGGAAGAGCGTTCATACGGGCACAGAGTTTACACCCTGAGAGCAAAAATCAGGGAAACTACACCAACTACACACACACACACACACACTCACTCACTCCCAAGGGCAACTTAGGTTGACCTGATGGGTGAGCTCAAAGTCTCACCAGGAAGAGACCTCAAGCTGGGATTTGAACCCAAAACCTTTTGCTTAAATGGGAACTACCATGTATTTTCCAGGCATCTGTCACGATTTCAACGCAACATTAAAGTCACCTTATTAATTTCAATTCTGTATATATCAAATATGACTTGAAAGAAATAAATTTTTTTATTTAACCTTCTGAAATTGGGCCACTGTTTCTTTAAACACTTCTGCCCTTTCTTGAACTCCACCTTCATAAAGTCATCACAACATTGCTCAGTGATGAATGTTTTTATCAGCATTGTACTGAAAAGCAGTTTGTATGATGAGCTCAGCAGATGCTCAGTTCCACCAGGAGTTTGCTAATTGCTGCTAGCTAGTCTGAAGGAGTTGATTGGGGGAGGGGCTGCTTCTGTAATACAGAAGTCCAGAAACTTGGAAACTGCAGCTCTGATGTCTAGATGTGTCTCGAAAGTGGAGCTTGGTTCATTCAGGTGTTTGCACGGTTGAATGGTTGCCATAAAGATTAAAGAATTTCTCAAACATGCATGATAAAAGGTGAAACTCAAAAAAGCTGACTTTACATAATGCCCCTTTAAGAACAAAGCTAATATTGTTTTTTTTATTGTTAAGCAGTTATGAGTGTGACCTACTAATAATGTGCTGAACCACAAGGTGGCAGTAAAGCAAACAGTGAACATAGAGGTGCATCTCTAGTCCTACCTTGACTTTTTTTCTTTGTCTTTTCTTGGTTCCTTTCTCTGCAGGCCAGATGATGCGGTCAGCCTTCACCCATTCATCATACCTGTGGATCACACACACACACATTCAGTGCTTTTAATCAGTTTTGTGTCTGCTGTCACCAAACACTACACACTGCTCACCTGCCACTAATATTACACACTTCTAAAAGCAGAACTAGACCTGTACTCAGAGGCTGATAGAGCAGAGAGTGACACTGACCTAACGTTCCAGCCGTAGTAGTGAACCAGGTAGAACTGCTCTCCGTTGTCTATGTCTGTCTTCTTGATGTGAGCCTCATAGATCTTCTGGGTTTTTCCTCTGCCGTACTTCACCCTGACCTTGGTCCCTGCCAAAGAGTCTCCATCCTCTTCATCTTCACTTCTAAACGAAAAGACAAACAAATAGCACAAGGCATATAAATGCCATCATATTTAACATTATCTTAATCATATTCATAAACAGTACATCTAATTTCTCCAAGCTAACTCACACTTTGAATAATCCACACTATTCTAGAGTAAAAATCTGGATTTTGTTCCTGATCAATCTGCTCATGTTGAGCCCAGCTACGAGCAAACTCATTTCATAAATATCCCCTGTGTCTGTTTTGGAAATGGAGATTACAAGGAAGTTCTCCACAAAGAAACACAATGGTTTCCTATTTTCAATTTAATTCAATTCAACATGCGTCATTGAAGTAAAAGGGACATTAAATGTTGTAAGTATTAATTCAAAGTCTTCAAGGAGTTGTTGTTGTAGATAGTGATGGAAGGAAAGGTCTCTTGTTGTGCTCTGTATTGACTGAAAACAATTATTTTGGGGTTGGACGATATGGCCGAAAAACTTAAGCGTTTCATAATAGTCGATTACTGGTTTGTTTGTTGTTTTAAATACTGCCAAACGAGTGGTAGGTGATGCCACCACCAACCACCTGATTGGGTGGTGGTAGTTGATGCCACCACCCAATCAGATGGTTGATGCCACTAACCTTTCTCCGTATCATTTACGTGATTGACTTGATTATATTATTCTTATTATTCTTATTATTTCTGGGCTGTTTGTCTAGCAAAGTGTCTTCAGATGACATTGTTGTAACTTACAGGGTTAAATTGAATATTGTCATGAATAAAATTAAATAATTAAAACAAGAAAAGAAATCTTACCCATGTCGTCTTCTCTCCTCCTCCCCTTCTTCCTCCTCGTCATCGTCGTCCTCTTCCTCCTCGTCGGAGCCTTTCTCGGAGTCGTCCAGTCGTCTGTTGCTGCGCCTCCTCACCTCTCTCTGCTGCTCCTCACTGTTCTCTGCCCCTCCCCGTCCAGGGTTCTCTGATTTGGGGGGCAGTTTGCCCCGACTGCTCACACCTCTTCTCCTCCCCTACAGTCAGACCAATCAGATGTCTGCTTTCAGATTCAGGTGACTCGTTTTTCATACTAACCTGATGTGAAAAGAGGAGAAGTTCTCACCCTGGGTGACGAATGTCTCTCCTTCACCTCCTTTTCGCTCTCGCTCTCTGAGTCGGCCTCCTCCCTCTTGTCATCAGCAGACTCTGACTTGATGGCTGTTGTGAAGACCTCCTTAAGCTCAACTTTAGCTTTCTTGTGATTGGGCGGGGGGTTGTTGTGGTGGATGGTTCTGAAGGTGATGCCGGCAGAGCAGCAGTACTCCTCAAACCCAGACAGATACCTGACAGCACACATCACAGATAAATGCTCATCCAGCCTGCAGCCTGCCATCCCTTCACAATAAGTACAACACATCCAAACTTATGAAGCCTGGAAACATTCAGCGCCAAACACAGAGAAGCCATTACATCCTTAAAGACAATGTCCAAAGTTAAAGAGCTCCAGGATATTATGGAGTTAGCTTAAACATTCAACTTGCACAAAGTTTGTGCACATGAGCAAGGCTGTGGTAAACGATTACTTTAGTAATCGTCTACAATTCTTTTGCTAAATTAAGTTCTTCCATAACAGCAGCATACCCCTGCATTTCTAACAATTACCTGCAGTAGCTTAGAAAATTAACCTGAAGGCTAATTCAGGTTAAAGGCTCATTTTCTAAGTCACCCTGGACAAAAATTACTCAAAAATCTGAAATTATATAAATGTTATTACCAAATTTAAAAATAATATGGCAGCACATATTCATCTTCAATAACGGTAATAGATGAGCTGTCACTTTCCACAGCTTTTTTTTTTAGCTTTAGTGTGCATGTGAGCGATGGGATCTTTGTCATAATCAGAGATGCATTTGTTGGGTCAAGCTGGTAGAAAATTTGTTTTCCGCTTTATCTGTAAAGCTGCACTTGCTCTAATCCTCAGCTGCAGCTTGATCATGGCACTTCTTACTTTTTGTAGGCCGTCTTGACATTGTAGGATGCAGCCGAGTTGAGAACAGGGATCCCCAGATCCATGTAGACCTGCTTCCACACTGTGCCAGACTCGATCTGAAACAGGCAGAAAAGCAGAGCGTCAGCCAGCTGTTGTGGGACTCCTGCATCTGGACAATACTGATGGGATCTGTCAGACAGCCAAGAGGATCATCAGGACTTCAGTCCAACATGCGAAACTTCTCTCAGGATCATCACTCACACGGCCCAGCACTATATTCAGTCTGGAGCTCTACAGTGACCTCCTCACCTTGCGACAGCCTCCTAAGTGGTAGACCAGCCTGAAGAGCTTGAAGAGGTTCAGGTCTTTGTAGCCCAACACTGGGGGCTTGTTGATGGGAGTGCCTGACACAGAACATGGATCAGACGTCACTCCTTTCATTCATCAGGAAACATTCTAGTTAAAAATCAAGTCAGGCTGGAAGTGTCAATAAAATGCGACTCACATCAGTGATTTAAGAGTCGAAATGTTTGTTTCAATCAAACCATGTTTATCACAAGGACACCACAGAAAAATATAAGCGTTCATTCCTACTGACCTTCAGTTAAACTGCCAGAGAAGCCACTAATGCATGACATTATAATGGTTTTCTTCACTTACTTAAGAGCTTTATGTCTTTTCTTAAATGAAACCACAGATGTTCAAGTCTTACCTCTGTCCTCCATAAATTTGTAGAGCTGCTGGAGGAAGTTCTCCTTCTCTTCAGGGTCTGCCTCCTCCTCCGGCTAGAGGATGAGAGAGGCAGCTCATTAGCCAGACTTTCACTTGTTTGTTAACCACAAGCTGGGATATTAACTATGATCAATAACTAAATACTTCTGTAATGACTTTTATAGGTGCCTCGATTTCCTCAGTCTTTGGAGAAACTAACCTTATCTTCTGATACAAAGCCCTGAGTCAGAGAGAGAGAGAGCTCTGCTATGAGAGAGAATGACTGAGGCTGACCACCACTGTTACCAGCTTAGCAACTTAGTTGCTATTTTTAGCAACTTTTGAGACAAAAAAAGAACAAAATTGGTATCTGCCTAAATGGGAAGCACCAGGTCAGGCTTCACAGATAAAAAAAAAAAAAAAAAGATCAGCCAAAAATGTATGGAAGATGGAATTCATAGTGAAAAATTATTTATCACAATGAGAATCTGGATTTATTATGACAACAATAAATTCTCAGTAATGATGTCTGAAAAGCCTCTGAAACTAAAAATATTGTCAGGGTTATTACTTTTAATATTTTCTCCACTTTTTTATGTAACTGGTTTCCAAAAGCAGCCTACACCAACTGATAGAATTACATCTTCACATTGCAAATCTCTAGATGTATTGAAAACATGAAAAAAGAAAGCTGCAAAGCAACCCATAGAGAGGAAAGAAAGTAACTTCTAAAAAAGTAAGTTCTACTGCTAGTCACTACCAGCTGGTTTAGTCTTTAATGAAGGCCTAGAAAAAAACTCATTTCTACAGTGAAGCATCTTATAATGGACTTAAAGTGAAAAGCTCTCCAGATCCTCATTCTTTTACATACTGATGACATTCATCATGTTCTGTCTTCTCCACAGGATTACAGCAGAACCTTCCCTGTTGCTTATTTGTCTCCAAAGAATCATGTAAAAAATGTTTTTTTAAAAAAATACACTTGCCTCTTCCTTTATGTGTTTCTTTCTCTTTTCATCCTCATTCTCTTCTTCCTCCTCCTCTGCCTCACTCTCTTTGTCATCTTTGTCATCTTCACTGGAGGAAGAGTCTAGAATCTGACTCATGTCCATCTTCCACGCTTCTGGAACCTCTCTGCTCCTCAGAAACATCTGGGCTCCTTCAATACCTGCGGGGCATGGAGACGAAGAAAAGCGTGAGCGAGATGTGGAAAACGTGAGAACAGCAGGAAGGAAGGGCGTCTCACCTCTCCTGTTGGAAAAATCCGGCTTGGTAACGCTGATGGCGTTGACCAGGTGAGCGTGTCTTCTCCCCACAGTGTAGCTGCGTCATTGAGACAGAAGAGAGAAATGTTCAATCCAAGTCATGCTGATGTATCACATTAAAGTACACTGACTTTTTCGTGGCTTTAATGACACATTTGAAGAAAATATATAAATAAATCAGTATGACTGCTTAAGTGATGAGGGGCAGATTTCTGTATACAAAGATAAAAAAAAAAAAAAAAACGTAAACTCACAATTTGCCATCACAGAAGGACCTGACCAGACACTGATCCTTCTTCACCAGAAGCTCATCACTGCAGCTCGGAGACACCACCTGCAGAAGCAACACAGCTTAACCTCTGCTAGTCAGCTGCAGATTTTACACATGGAGCAGGAATCAGAGATCCACTGATCTGATAATATCTGTATCGGCTCTGAAGCATGAATCGGGTATTGTGACAATGTGCTCAATCAATGAGGGCAGATCTACTCACTCTAATTCTATCCTTTGCGATCTGAGTGACATCATGCTTTATTATTTATTTTAAGTTTAGTAATAATTCCTAAATGCACTTTCTGAACCATTTCAAAGAAGGCTTGTTGGAGTTTATTTTTACATGTTTAAAACTACAAGTCGACTACTTTGGTTAGTGAGTTTCAGTATCTGTATTATTTATGTTAGTGGTTTTTACATGTTTGACTAAGCCCGTATTGATGTATTTTAGCGTGCTGTACTGGTGCAGTAAGCAAATAAACCTGCTATTTGTGTCTGTGTTTAAAAAAAGAAGAGTCAGTTCTGCATTATTTTTCTGTATCATATCGTATCGGCTGGTACTAAAGCTCACATCGGTATCAGAAGAGAAAAAAGTGGATTGTGCATCCCTAGCAAGAACCAGAACTAGAACAAAAACCAAACTAGTTATGTGAAGCTGCTCTTCACTTAACGGATAGACTGCAGTGGTTTTAGTCAGTCAGACAAGCTGCAGCCCGGTTTTATTTTGTGAGAAGACGTTTACCCAGATTTGGCGCTTTATTAAAAGAAAAATGTAGCCCTATGAAGAATTTTCTCAAAGTGGCCATGTTTAATATCATCACTGTAACTGGCAGCAGATTGGTCAGACAGCCAAGAGAAATTGTGACATCACATGATATCATCAGCACATAAAGCGAAACCATTTCTCAAGTATCATCACTCCTTCCCCAAATCCAGTCACAGTGTGAGCAGCTGTAGTTGTTTTCCAACATGAAAAGCAACGAGTGCTTTTACAGATCACAATAGAGATCAGAAATCAGAAAAATGTTTTCATGTACTTACCAGAGCCATGAACCAATCAGTGGACTCCTCTGTGTTCTCTATGCTGCAGATCTGACCCAGCAGTCCATCAGCCAGCCTCTTCTTGTCGTCTTCCTCTTCTTCGCTCGATGAAGTCTCGTTCTCCTCATCAGCTCTGAAATATATAAGAGGAAGTTGAACCTCAGGGTTAGCAGACAGGAAGTGAACCAAAGACTAAATGTGCAAATGTTGCATGTGATAACAGAACATCAGCTTTTAAAAGCTGATGTTTTTTTTTGATGCATGAGCTTTTTGATTTCTTTGACATTTGAATTTGATTTATTTTTTGATAATAAATCAAAAAGAAAAAGCTTTTGAAGAGACAGAAAATTATTCTTTATTTTCAGAACCGCAGTGACATTTTTTAAAATAAAAATAATAAACACTTCAGTAAAAAGGCCATCACCAAGAGATAATACCAAAGATGAATACTGAAGCTTTTCTGTTTTAAAATTTATTGAGAAGCACCAGTATTGACAAAAAGCTACAGATATAGTTTTCTTAGTCTTTTTGGTGAGCATCAAAAGAAAAATTCAACTCTAACGGAAATTAAACAATCTGAAAACTTGCTTTAGCTTCATTTCATTTCTGATATTTAATTTCTCTCTGGGATCAATAAAGTAATTTGGAATTTCAAGTCCTGAAAGGAACTCCTATTGTATGAGTGCTGAACTACATGACCATCTCAGAACAAATAAGAACATCGCAGGAAAAGATCTGTTTTTTTTTTCTGTCACTCACTTCAAAAAGTGAAACTTGGATTATAAAGATTCACAACTTTAAAATACTTCAAGTTTTATTTTTTGTCATTTTAATGATTATGGCTCACAAATTATGAACACACATTTTTAACACGACATTAGAAAAAAGCCTGAATTTGGAGTTGGTTATCTGTCAGCTGTAATATTGAACCTTTTCACATCTAAAAGCTGCAACTAACCAGCAGGTCTCTGGACACACCTGGTATCTCACATTTGTTCTGAACTGAATGAAACTGATAGACTGCAGTGGTTTTAGTCAATCAAACAAGCTGCAGCCCGATTTTATTTTGTCCTCTTCTGTTGGAACACAGCAGTGAGAAGATGTTTCCCAGATTTGGTGCTTTATTAAAACAAAAATGAAGTGCTCAGCCGTATAAAGCAGATTCTTAAAGTGGCTGTTTTCAATATTATCATCACTGTAACTGGCAGCAGATTGGTCAGACAGCCAAGAGAAATTGTGACATCACATGACATCAGCATATAAAGCGAAACCATTTCTCAAATGTCATCACTCCTTTCCCAGGTCCAGTCACAGTGTGAGCAGCTGCAGTCGTTTTCTTTTTATTTTTGGCCTTTATTTGAAAGTAGTTCGACAGGAAACAGAGTAATGAGACAGGAGAAAGACGTGGCAGATGTCGTCAGGCCAGGAATTGAACCTGCCACCACTGCCACAAGGACTAAGGCCTCAATGTGTGGGTCGTGCTTTGCCCTTGCGCCACCACAGCATCCGCTGCAGTCGTTTTTTATGAAAAGTAAGTGCTTTCCAAATCGGCAAGAAACCTCAATATCAAACAGCTGACTGTCTTTCTTTGTGCTTTTGTAGAGTTAAAAATCACAAATGTGTGTTGACAAACAGCTCAGATCTCTTTCTGCTGACCCTTCTCAAGAGAAACCTGGAAAGCTGAACAGCAGCCACAAACATGTCTCTAATCTCGCTGTGGCTGTCGTCACTTTGCCCTGCTTGTGTCCCGCTGCTTAAAGCAAACCAAGAGCAAAAACTCACACAGCCTGGGACGAGCGTCTTCCGCCTCTGTTCGACTTTTTCCCAATGACCGGGGTGCCGAAATGCTCTGGGTTAGTCAGCGGCAGCTGGTCCAACGTCTGCGTGGGAGAAATTTAGAACATTTCAATCGTTCTGAACTTTTTCTTTTCGGAAGTGACAGTCATCCATCAGAAAACTCACCTCGCTCTCTGCAAAATGCCTCTCTCCCTTCAGACATAGGGATGATCGACGCAGAGTTTTCTCATCGCCGTCATCAAAGACTGAAAGAGACAGAGCAGTCAACACGTCATCAGAAGCCATCTACTGAAGTATGAGATCTAGAGTAACGGCCAGAGCAGGGATCTGCTCCATGGGAACTTTAGATCCCCACAGTGAAGAGGAATCTGCGTTTCCTCACAGGGGATCATTTATCACTAAGGAAACAAAGATACAAAACTATATTGACATTCAAGGGAGAAGTAGTTTTTCCACTGCTGTGCCTCTTCTCCATCTCTGATCAGACAGTCTGTAAACCTGTGCATCATTACCCTCAGCGCCTGCAGTGAAGACTGTTTACTTCTGAGAGAAAGGCGGTTCTTCTGGGTGAGCTATAAATACTTTGACTAATGACACGTGCTGGTTCTGAAGTCCAGGCAGACAGGTACATCAAGCTCTTAACAAAGCTGTGCAGATGAAAAGATGTCTGCAAACCTCAGAAACATAAAGCAGCGCTGGAGAGGAGACCGAGACTCAATTGGACAGAATGCTACTGAGACTGATTGCTGCTGAGGGTGGGTCTTTTTCCAAACACAGCTCTTCCACGTCGGCTTCATCTGTGTTTAATGATCAGTACGATTGTGGATTCTGTGGTGTCTGTCCAGTTCAGGTTAGACTTGGACCATTTTAGAATCTAGCAAAGAGCAGATGATTTGAGCAGATGATTTTGCTAGATTTTAGAATCTAGCAAAGAGCAGATGATTTTTCTTAGGGCTAAAGCCCTAAGAAAACCACTTTAGAGGAACATGATTGTTCTTTTACTGCAACACAAACTTGATTCACAGGTGACTATGCTTTGTTGACTAGGCGAAAGTGGCTTTATGGGGTGCACAAAATAAGAGCATCACGTTTTTTGCACAAAATCATTTTGAGGTAATGAGATTTACGTCTTCTTAGTCTCGACTATTTTGAGCTCCTTTCAGAAACTTTAAATCCAATAAGCCTGTGCTGGCCACGCCCCCCCCATATCAGTGTTAATGCTCACACATAAATGGCTGCAAGTAGACGTGCAATTATATGGTCGTATATCTTTAAAAAGCAGAAGTGAAGCCTCCTGCACAACCATCAAGAATTCAGCAAGTGGTTTCTGGGTTTTACGTCAACCACAAGAAGAAATGCATACAGCCATAAAACCAGCTGACCAAACATGCTCGTGTTCTGCTTAGGTTGCTAGGGAATGGGCTGTGCTTTACTGGGTTTGTTAGATAAAGGGCTGGGCTTTGCTGGGGTTGCTAGGTGAGGGGCAGTGCCTGCTGATTTGTGACATTATTCCAAAGGTTTTTGAAATGGCTCATCTTCCAGACACCAAAAACCGTCTGAGTGTTTTTAGAAGCAGTAGAAACAAAACAATCAAAAAAATAAATAAATGTAAGAAATCTGAATTTATCACAATATGTCAATTTAAGGTCTAAAATTTTTTACTTTGTTGCTGCTCCAGTAGTTTTTCCCTAGAGCTGGAGTTTTAGACTTCTGATTGGTGAATTGGTTCAAAGAAGATATTTTGTGTTGTGTTCAACATTGCATCTGGCAGCAGATTGGTCAGACAGCCAAGAGAAAATGTGACATCACATGATGATGTCATCAGCTCAAAAAGCGAAACCATTTCTCAGCATCATCACTCCTCACACACAGCCAGGTCCAAATGTTCTGCAGCTGTTCTGTTAGTCAGAAAATAATGTCCCGTTGCTAGAGAACCACCGATTAACCGCCTCACATTTTCTCAATTTTGGGGGATCGGCTGATGCTTTCAACCTGCAGGTGGATGGTTAACAGTCACCCCTCTCACTATGTTTTTATGTGTATTAGCAGTGATTTGTTGGAATAAACTGTGAAATGGAAGCAGCTCATCTGTTCATCCCTCAGACCAGCACGCTGACAGCAGTCCTCTGTAGATAACTTGTCAACACTCACCAACAGTGTAGAGGCTGGCATCTGTCAGCTTACTGATGGTGGCCTCACTGTTCAGACCCTCACTGGTCTTCACCTCCACAGTGGAGCCCACCTGAAGGACACACAGCAGATCATTTTATTTAACCTGAACAGCAAACTCATCTCCAAGGTTCAAAGTTTTTTTTATTGGGATTTTATCTGGAAGACCAACAGAGATGTGTATAATGATGAAGAGGAAAAAAGTAATTGCTCCACACTTTTCAGATTCTCGTATATAAAACCGTGTACCATGTTCCTCCTTTACATTTATCTGGTAGTCTATTACAGGGCCGGCAACCCAAAATGTTGAAAGAGCCATATTGGACCAAAAAAACAAAAAACAAATCTGTCTGGAGCCACAGAAAAGAAAAACAAAAAAAACAAACGGAGTGCACTAAAACGCAACCTGCAGTTATACAAATAAAACAGCAGCCTTTTGTAAAGGTAACGAATTTAAGTTAATACAGTTTAAGCTTGATTTCTGTGCAAATGCCAAGCAAGTCAGTCCAACGGTAAAACATGGCAGCATCCTCTTCTCTTTTTGACACACAGCCATCCTCGGATCTGAGCACCAAAACACAATGATATCACTAAGTGTCATTCTAGATATAAACTGACAAAAACCACTTATCAATTTATAAAAACAACCACTTTGATACTAAATATATGGGCCTAAGACAGGATTGTGTTCTTATGTCTTCAATGTGACTTCTGTTTACAGACATCACTGGCCTCGAGCATTTAAGATGCAACTTTAATCTTGATGCGGAAGCTGATGCGGCATGCCTTCCCTGGAAATGTTTTCCCACATTACCGTATTTTTCAGACTATAAGCTGCTACTTTTCCCCCACGCTTTGAACCATGCAGCTTATAGCCTGGTGCGGTTTATATGTGTACATTTCCATTTTGTTTTTTTATTTGTAGGTGCAGCTTTTAGTAAGGTGCGCTCCATAGTCCTGAAAGCACAGTTCATTTGACAAACGTTCAGGTAATCCTTCCGCATTGGCAATGAATGCAAATGATTCGGTCCAAGAATAGTAGAATATCTTCTCTGCTATTTTTCTCTTTTCCCCTTTGCTCACCTGTCGGTTTATTTACAATAGCCACCTGCATCGCACCCCGCCCAGCTGAAAGAAACATGTTACAGGCTTTGACGCAAATCTTTGTTGACAGAAATGTTGAAATTTTATACTTATTCTACGCATTTTTATAGCACTGGATAACGTTGACAATGTTTGTGTCATGTTTGTCCTCGTACAGAAGCCATAATAAAACCAAAAAATATATTTAACACCCCCATCTTTTTCCATTTTCAAACATTTTTGAAAAAGCTCCAGGGAGCCACGAGGGCAGCGCTAAAGAGCCGCGACCCCCGGTCTATCACAAAGGGGTGGGCGATATGGGCTTAAACTCTTATCAGAATATTTTGTGGTAGTGTCCTGAGCACAATAAAAATGATGATGAAAAACTATTTATCACAGACTTTTTAAGTAACTGTATGCCTGTGACTGCATGACAACAATTAGTCACACAAACAAATACTAATTGTGAAAAATATTTTTATTTACAATAAGATTCTTCAGAAGCTACTTAAGGAATAACTCAAATTAGCCAGATTTACATCACTAAACTGCACACAGTAACGGCATCATATTTCTGAATTTACTGATATTTGTTGATGCTCTCATAGGACGTGAAGAAAATAGTAAAAATAATATTTCCAATGATACTGTCAGTTTAGTTTCTTATTTACCATCAAGAACAAGTTCATCAGGATGATAAATCAAAATTCTTATAATAAAAAAAATTAATACCATAAAAACTCACCACTATCACATGATACCAGAAAACATTGAAGTTTTCTTCAATTTCCTACCTTTCATGGTAGGAATACTGTCCTGCCATGTGAGCATTAAAAAGCCTCACATGGTAGGAATATTTTTGTGAGGCTCAGAGAAATCAACGCGGCCATTTTTATCTTTGCATGATCAGAAAATAAAGTTCATGTGATGTATGTGGCTTTGATTCTTTAAATAGCTTCTGCGCGAAAGACTGATGCAGACAGAAAATAAAACCTCTCCGTGTGATGCATTAAAGCAGCTTACCCTCAGAGGACCTTTGACCTGGTCGTCCTGCACTACCTGGGACGTACTTTCACCTTTCAGAGTCACCTGGGGACAGAGATGAACGGAAAACAGGAGGTCAACATCTTCCGCTCTCCTTCACTGGGACAAGAAACAGGAAGTGATCAAAGTTCACCGGAGAACATTTATGAACTGAAAAATGAAAAGCTGAGAATAATTTGTCTTTGTTTTATCATTTCATTTTAATGAAGAAACATGTGAGATTGTTCAACTTTTCCTTGCAGATGATTAATATCTTCTATGACAAAGAAATCAAGACAAGTGAGCCTCTGCCTGCTTTCAGTCTAAATGCAATCTCTGAGTCCAGGATGTCTGATCATTGCTGCAGGTTTTCAGACAGGTTTCATACAGTCCAACTCAGAACCAGCTTAGTTAAGAATTTTGGACAAAATTGGAATAGTCTGACATCCACTTTGAGGAGAGACGTTCATATTAATTATTTTTACTGCATGTTCTAATCCCAAACACATTGGCCACATCCCCCTAAAATATGAAGTTAGAAAACAGGAAACAGTTCAAACCCATTAGAGGGATACTAAAAATACTAGAAATGGTCTATTTGTTCCCCTGCAATATTCATTTGTTTGAACTGTTTTTCAACGTGTAAATGAACATGAATTAAATATTAACTAAAGGGTTTTTCATCCTTCCTGTCTAAACAGTGACCAAATGCACTACAAAGAGTTAGAAATACAAGTAGTACTTCAAAATGATTAGCGTGTCGATAATATTTGTTTCAAAGCATTCGGAAACAAATCCTCGTCCGTGTATCTTTCAGGTGAGTCGCTCTCTGGTGGCTTTCTAATTTGGGAGAATTCAACCAGCTGAACCATCTAAGAACTGGTTTTAACGCCAGCAGCTGTAGCTGGACTGTAACTACAGAGCTATGAGAAGGTAAACATTTGACACAAACCAATCTATCACAGTCTGGTGGTTTAGAACTAGTTTGCTCTATCACAGGCTGATCAGTTCATGTTTTGAACTGCAGACAGATAAAAAACGCTCACTCATTCTTTTATTACAACACAAACTGAATTTATGGTTTAACATTTTTACTTTGTTGCTGCTCCACTAGTGTATCCCTAGAGCTGCAGCTTTAGACATCTGATTGGGGATTCTAATCAAAGAATACATTGTGCGTTGCGTTTCGTCACTGTATATGGCAGTGGATTGGTCAGACAGCCAAGAGAAAATGTGACATCACATGATGTCATCAGCTCAAAAAGCGAAACCATTTCTCAGCATCATCACTCCTCACACACAGCCAGGTCCAGATGTTCTGCAGCTGTTCTGTTAGTGACAAAATAAGGACTTGCACAAAATTTACTCAAAAATTAAGAGCAATCAACACCAAGATATTTCTGTTAAACTATTCTACATGTTTTAGATTTTTTCCATCATTTTCTATTGATTGGAAAACATTTGCCAGTTTGGGTTTCATTAACCAAAGCTGACTTACAATTAAGCTGAATAAAAATAAAAGTATTATTTCACCAATGCTTGGTGAAGAAGCTTGGGTCTGATCTGAAACCAAAAAACGCAAGCTGTCATTTTTCAGTGAGTATGTGTTTTATCTGTTAGAAATTCAGAAACACAAAAGATCAACTAGTTGGACAAGAAAAAAAAAATCAGTGTATGGCACTGAAACAAAGACAAAGCTCAATAACTTTGGATTGAGGAAACAAAGTTATTGTTACATTTTGATGTTTACATTTTTACTAAAGGTTATAAGATATAAAGTTGTGAAACTGTCTTCTGTTCTAGATTGCAATGTTTCCATACATATGCAGATTTGGAAAATTATGAAATCACTTTCCAGAGTTTTCAAGAGTGAATAAGAACTTTGTTAAATAGTTTTGCACATAAACTACCAAAAATGTACTGATTATTCACAAGTACAACTAAATGTTAAACATTTTTTTATTTATTTTTAAACCATGATTATTTCAACAACTGTGCAGCACATTTCTTTAAATCCAAGTAAGCTTTTGTTAATACATGCACAGTATTTTCTTAGGTTTTAAATTTGCCCTTACTGGATAGCATGTTATTTTTAGTTCTATTTGAATATTTTTATGTAAATCTGCATGCCTAAACTTGCCTTCTGTCACTTGCTAGACCTGAATTGACAATAGCGGTAATTCCTATTCTATACAGTGAAAGAATAATTAGAAAATAAAAATCTAATTGAAGGAAACAGACTTCAAACAGATGCTCCCACTGACATCTGCAGATGAAACTAAGAAACCACCGAATGATAAAGGAAGAGGTTTACTTTTCTACATATTTCATAAATATGGGAGCGTTTCACTGCAAAACATCTTGACGGAAAAGAAACAGAAAAGAATAAATTTGTGAGTCCAGACATGAGGGAGGTTTGGTGTGGAGTTCAGAGTCCTGTGATGGATCACACACAGCTTAGAGCAGAGCATGGCACTCTAGAAGCACCATGCTTCTAGAGGAGGTGGATGGCAGGTGGTGCTGTGGTGGGATGCAATCCTGCAGCTCCAGCTCTTACCTTGACCTTGACCATGCGCTTAACAGTCTTGATTTTGGCTTCGCAGAAAGCTCCTCTGTACTTGGCACTGACATCTGTCCCCACTGTCAGGTAGGCAGGCTCGTCTGCTGCCTGAAACACACAGGCTAATTAGCATACACGCTAATGTTTTAAGCATGTAGTGCAGCAGTTCCTGTGACGATTCAGTGGTTTTACAGATGCATTCTATCAATAGTGATGCTATATTGACATCAATCTTTTAATATACAAAGTCATGTTGTTGCTTTTAACCTCCATCCATCAACAATTAAGTTGATTATTGTTTTTTAAGCAACTCTTTCACATAAACTAAGCTGCACCATAGATCACCATCCTCACTGCAATTCAGGGTGACAGTGTGTTTGCAATATTTGGTAATATTATATTTTCAAGCACCATATATGCAAATTCTGCATACCATACATATCTGGTCGGTTGCTAGGCCTGTCATAACAAATTTTTCTGGACCATAAATTGTCCCAGTCGTTACCACAATAAAATTGTAATAACATTATTGGAATGGCACAATAATACAAGAACACATTCTCAAAGATTGATAAACTTTAAATTCTAATGAACATTTAACAGTGGAACTGGGAGATATTTTAAATATCCAAGATAAATGAAAACAACAAATAAAATGAATTATGAAGTTTCTGTAAATAAAAATGTCCTTCAGAAAAAGAGCCATTTGAGAGCATAGCAGCAGCCTGAGGACTTTAATGGTCTAGTTTTTGGTAGAAAAAGAGAAAAACGATAAATCATGAAAATAGAAAATATTTAGTTTGTTTTAATTTATTATGTAATCAATTGCTTAATTACTTATGATGAGAGGCCTAACTACTGCATGGACTTTCACTGCCTTCTATTGCTCTGCTGGTTAAAAGTAGAGCTGCACAATGAACCAAATCGCAATTGACATTGCAATATCAATGTGTGAAAATCACAATTGCAAAGGACTGCTTAGATGCAGTATTGTGTATGTTTGGTCAGTTGGACGGACTCGAACCGGCCATGATGCCAACATCTGATGTGTATGCTAAAGAACATGCTAAAAGTCACAGTGGGGCAGGAACAAGGTGTAATTATATTACAGTTATGATACTGAAATCAGATGCCGAGATTCAATAGAACATATAGATGATATTAGTATATTTTGTTACCTTTTTTACTACTGTCTATGATTAATTTTCCTGAGTCGTCAGTCTGATACTTTAATAAACTCCAGACTTGCTCCTGCTAAGAAAGTCTTTGTGTTTAGTGCGTTACTGAAGACCTAAGCTAACGTTGGCATGTGTTCCCTCCAAATGGATATAATTAGCTGAAAATTCAGCTTTCAACATTTAAAGTACCTTACCTTGTGTGGACAAAACATACAAAAATGTTAGTTTTTTTCTACAAATTTAATGCTGTGCTTTGAAGATTATCTACTTCATTGAAAAGTGTTATGGCTGCTCTTGCTCAGCTTTCCTCATCTCTGACAGTGTGAAGACCAGGCCACATGACGCAGACATAGGAGAAAATCAGAGCTGTGCAATATTAGAATATCATGGGTCTGATAGATTGCTATTTTCCTCTCTCTCCTCTGTCTTCCATCATTCTGTGGCCTTTGGTTTTTAACTGAACCATGTCATTTGCTTGTAGTGTAAAACTGCTGCCTAAATATTACATTAAGAGCAAAATGCAAGTTCATATCACTTACTGCACTCCAAACAGTCTTTTGTGATATGAATATTGCACACACTCATCCTGCGCTGGCGACATATTTTGTAATCTGCGTGAAAATCTTTATAAAATATCAGGGACATATTGTTAGAGGAAACATAGACTTGTTAGATCAATAAAATATGTATGGCCTATTATTAAACATCTCTCCACTGACAAGCCATGATGAGAAAAAAATAAAAAGGTGAGAAAACTGAAGCAGTGCGGCTCGCTGGGGGCTGGGCAGCTGGAAAAAGTCTGATAGCAAAACTTTTTCTGTCGTCTATCAGGAGAAGTTTCTCTGTAGTGATAAGAGGAAGTTCAACAAAGTCTGAAAAAGGGTTCTGTCTCACTATTGTAACATAATTATACTTTTTGGGTCCTACTTGTCATATGAAGAGCTGAATTACACTACTTGCTAATAAAAGCATCGGCACTAGAAGACTCTGTCACATTTTGACACAATGTGCTGAGTTAGAATGCACTCATTTGACGAGCCCATATGCCAGGCCTGCTAGAAAAGGATACCTTTCAAATACTTTTAATCTCTTCTTTATGTTTTTTTTGAAACCTATGTAACTTATTTTCTCTCACAACATCTGCAAGAAGCAACTGCAGCAGAGTTGGCGTTCAGGCCAGGTAAAGTTGTTGCGTTTTGGATGAAGAAGCTTCAGCTATTATCTGTATTATGGACATAATGAAAGTTTCAGATGTGTGAAACCATGTCAGTTGGGTGTGGGGATATAAGGCAGATGTGGGCAAATCCGACTGCAAATCATGCAATCTGAAGTTACAAATGTAGTAACTTCTTCCTTTGCCAGGAGAATGATCTTGTTTTAAGATATGCATTTGGTCTTAATTTTACTTAACTTGTCCCCTAGCAATGTAAACCCTGGTTAGATCTCATGTCAGTTTATTATGTCTAATTAGTTAAACCTGACTCAGAGGATTCTTACACTAACAACTGAATTTCTATCAGAATTAAAGACTTTTATCCATAGCCATCTTTCTGTTTTGGGTTTATTCAGCAGTAAAGAGGAGACTCACCTGTAAAGATGGAAATAAGTCATAACTTTCACCACTGAATGTTGGTAAGAAAATCTGAAGGATGTGGTGTTGAAAACAGACACGACCTTCACTGGGACTGTCAATACTAAAAATCTGATGAGGACTGGAGTGTGTGAGCTGGATAAACACCGGTGTGCAGGCCAGTAGCTGGTTCCAGCAGGATCTCTCATCGGAATGGGAACATGGAGCTAAGACTGACAAGAGTTCATGGCGCAGGGCGAGCACTCACCTTCATCTCTCCGGCTAGTCCAGGGGTTCCAGCTCGAAGGATTTCGGGTCACTGGAAGACAGAACAACGAGACGATTAAAGCTGGCGCTGCCATGGACAATACTCTGTCCCGAAAGAACATTTCAAGCTAACCAACTAGCCACGCACTTGTGTTAGCTCTGGCATTCTTTGCTTTCTCAAAACTGCCCCCGCCCCCACTTCACCCGGATCACTTCCCAAAACTTATTCAGAAACGTTTACTTCAACCCATCGTGTAGAGACGATCTGCGTGGGCTTGCTGGGCTCCGTGGACGGCTCGGTGAGGGCGCAGGGTGACTGCAGCGCGGCCATTGAGAAGGCTTTTCACTTCCCGCTTCGCTCCCAGCGCCTCTGAGTCACGTCGCCATCACTGCTCGCCATGTCAGTTAGCTCGGCTATCTTTACCATGTCCGTCTCTATCAAAGCCGCCTGGTGAACTGTTGCCGGGTGGAAAAGTCCCGCTAAAGAGCCAAGTCCCAACCCAAACAAAGTCCCAGCAGCAGGAGAGCCGAGCGGGCTTCGCCCCCCTCCCGTCCGCCTGCGCTGAGCGACATTTTAGCTAGCTGGCTATCAGGCGATTCAACTAGCCAGTTTGTCATCACGGCGATTTAAACTGGCTCCGAAGAAGGGCAACCCCGACACGAGAGCATACGGGACTCCGTTTGGTTTCTAAACGCACACCAAGTTTTACACCGGTGAACAGATGAGCTATGACAACGGCCAGAACGAAAACTGCTGGGAAGTTATTTATTTAATAAGCGGCTCTTCCACAAAGGCACAGGAGCTTCACATTGCTTCACTGCCATTCACTTCACAGCCAGCCCCGTTCTGTAACACGCAGCCGACCGCTCTACTGACATAAACTCGCTCCTCCGAAGACCTTCAATGAATTAATTTAGCGTTCGAAGTAAACTGTTATTCAGGTTTACACCATAAAGATTTATTACTTACATTATCATACGCCGTTGCTTCCTCTCTAGCTCGGGCTGCAAAAGCGATACACGAACAACAAGCTGTTGAGCCCCGAGCTCTGTTTCCCGAGATGTGATTGGCTACAGTGACAGCAGTAGTCACAATTGAGAGATCTAATTGGTGAAACATTTCTCCCATTTCCATAGGACGTATCGCATGCGCGACCCCTATTGGTGGATACGAACGCGGCGCCACAAGGGAAATGACGACAACTGCTGGAGGACTGTCCAATCACAGGAGGGGTTAAATGAAAACGCAAAATAATACAGAATAGAAAAGCGCTAATTGGTCAAATACTTTTCATTCCAGCACTTGCGGGTTATTATTGGCGGCGCGGTCTTCCTTGTTTGTACCAACATCGTATGAAGCCCATCCCATCTACGTGCTAGAGATCTGCGCACTATACTTCATACTAAGATAATCGGTATTAACTGGTTTTTGACAAGGCTTATGTCTGAACTTAGGTAGTTCACGTCATTAAAGATACACACGAGTCGATAGCGACACTCTCCAGACATATTTAGAAATTTCTTCAGACGACCTTAAAGACCGTCTGATCCTGACGTCGCGTCAGTGACCCGCTGGATAGTGGCTGCTAGCATTAAGGGTATACACCGCTTTAAGACCCCTTCAGGTTTTAGTCTGGATGTTCCCTATGAATGGTACCAGGAGTCAGCAAGGCAGAATCACCGTGAATAACGGAGGTTAGCCGTCGGTATCTGAGCCCTGTGATTGGTGGCGAGGAAGGCGCCGTGGCGCTCAGAGCGGAACTTTGACGTCATACGACATCGTAACAGTATCAGCCAAGGGGGGCGCGTTGACTCCATGTGAATGTTGATCCTGGTGCTGAACAAAGGTCCTGGTGTCATTTTCACTAAGGAGCTGAAGACATTTAGGAATGACGTGTTATTTTAAAACGCGCGTTTGGCCGCCAGGACATTTTAAAACAGCAATAAACAAGTTCTTCACACTTTCTGTTGGTCAAACATTGTGATTTGGACAGCGGACGTTCTCTTCACACAATTTCAGCCTGAATTTATTGAGTTCTATGTGTAAATACTGAATATTCTTATATTACACACTTAATACACATAATGTAATTCAAAGCACTTGTTTTTAAATTTGTTGATTGTAGCTTACTGCTAATGAAAACCCTCAGATTAGATGACATGCTGATTGGGGAAACTTCACGCTGAACATCCAGCAGCATATCTTTGCCATTTTTGGCCAGTAGAACAGACTGTGGCTTCACTTGATGCCCACACACACTGAACTTAGTGACTGGGATGCAGGGGCTCCTCCAGAGAGGTGGGAACAGGAAGTGATGGTAAAGAAATGCAAATGTTCCTTGTATCGTCACACGCTCCTCAACCAGGTTTTAGAATCCTTAATTCAGAAATATGGAAAATATAAGAGATTCTACGAGGAAGTAAATAGGACTTGAGTGACATAGACCCAGAAAATAATGAAATCAAACACAGTCTAGTCAAAACCCGGTGAAAATCTATAAGTTAAACATTTCATAAACAGACCAAACCTGTAAAATCTTGGACTTTATTGTTTTCAGACACACATCAAAACATCCAGTCACAAGCTATAAACCCCACATTAAAGGATAAAAGCTCCGTTTCAGTAAATAAGATGCAGAATCTTAAAGCCAGCTTTCAAATCACATTCTGGGGTTTTACTCTGTGTCCTGCTGAGCTTCAGGAACTGATGGTTCAGGCTCCATGTGGAACTTTGCCTCGGTTTCACCCTCATCATCATCATCATCATCAGAAGTGTCTTCAGTTTTTATTGTGATGACAGAGGTTCATCACAATACTGATCCTGCTGAACCAGGATCAGTTTGACCATGCTTCCCTTCAGCCTGAGAGCAGCTCAGCGAGGCTGTCCCAGCAGTCCTGCCTTAGCAGCCAGAGCTTCGTTCTGCTGAATGTGATACTCCTGGAAGCGCATGGAGATCCGCTGAGTCATCTTTAGGTACTTCTGCAGGCAGGACTCAGAGCAGCTGGACTGGAAGACAAAAAGGAAACAAATTAGAGAAGACAGGAAGTTACCTGGGGCTGTGGGTGAGCAGTTCAAATGTTCTTCCCAATTGCGTTGATAATTTCACAGACTGTCCTTCCTGAAAAAGCTAAGATCCTTCAACGTTTGCAGCAAGATGAAGGATCTTGCTGCAAGGTTTGTGGTCTGTTGCTGGGAGTGTCATCTCTTCTGCTGTCATCTGTTGGGACAGCAGCCTCAGAGCCAGGGAGCTAAAAAGGCTCAACAACTTGAAAAAGAAGGCTGGTTCTGTTCGGCTTCTGTTCTGGGGATGACTGTTTTAACCTTTGGAGGTGATGATGCAAAGAAGGATTTTATGTCAAATCAAGAAAATCATCTTCTTTATGAGACTGTCTTACAAAAACAGAGCATCTTCTGTAAGAAGCTTCTTCAAATTCACTGTAACACAGACTGCTACAAGAGGCCTTTTCTGCCAACAGCCAAAATCTAATAACCCTTTAACAACATTTTTAACAATGTTGCGCTGAGATGGAACTCATATAATAAGTTCAGCTGAGTTGCAGTTCCAACAGGTGTTTGCTAATTGCTGCTGGCTAGTCTGAAGGAGCTGAGTGGGGGAAGGCTGCTCTGTGAAACTCACAGAGAAACTCAGAAACTGGAGCTCTGAACAGGAGCTGCGCCTCGGTGAAACATAAAGCGTTTTAGCATTTAACGTTTGCCATGAGAGATAAAAAGATTCCTCAGAGATGAATAAAAGAATGAAGGTAACACTCCATCTGTTTTTGATGTAACGTTCAAAAAAGTCAGTACATTCTGTCATTTACTGTGCCTTTAATTATTATAAATTAAATTATATGTTAGATGTCAATGACCCCCATAGAAATGCATTGTCCACAAGTGACATAAAATATGGAGATATTTTGACCCCCATATTTGCTACTCCGAAAGCTGACACAAAAAAAGGTTTAATACTCGTCCGCTAATGTTTGCAACAAAAAGTCAAGTAAAAAATGTCAGCTTTTTTTTTTTTTTTACCTCCTCAGGCTTCACATCTCTGGTGGTGAAATCTTTGACGCAGTCCATGAAGCAGTTCTCGGTTACTTTGTTGTAAGTCCCCAAAAACTCTTTGAACTGCAAGTTGAGCAGAAAATACACTCGTCATAAACAAACCATTCTTTCCCCAACTTTTACCTCATGCTGTATAAAAAGGAAAGAGACTGAACATTCGAGTGATTTTCTCCAAACGTTCTCTTAGTGGGAAGAGTTGCTCTTCAGCTGTATGACTTAAAGATGTGGTACTTTTGTGGAAAAAGGGGCGGGAGGTAAGAACTTTAAAACCTTATTTAAAACCTTAACCTCAGTGTCTTTTTTCTAAAATAAACCTATTTCGCTCTATTCTAACTTCTGAGAGTAATTTCAGAACCCAGCGTGTCAATCCTCTAACTGGAGCAGGAAAGATTAGGTGCACCGATTGCTGTTTTCTGGATGACCGCAGATATTTTTAAAGGTCTGACCCACCCATTCAGATTTTGGTCAATACCAATTTCTTCTTGTCTGAAAAGATGCTAGGTATACCAAGAAAGTCAATAAGTTGGCAAAAGTGTGGCGACTATTGTTAACTGAGTTACTGTCAATCCTCAAAAGGGAACAATTGCTGATTTCCAGTCATTTTCAGAGTCAGGTAAGACCAGTGGACAGAATCACGTCAGTATCAGCACCCAAAATGAAAGAAATCAGGGCCGATCAATCGGTGTACCTCACATTTTTAGCGAAGGGCTGAAGGTCATCATACAGTCAGACTCACATAGTAGTTCACATCCAGTTGAACTGTCTGCAGACCAATACCCAACTAACACCTTATTTTGCTAACCAGGAAACTTGGAGTTAAAGAGTACCGGTGGAAAACAGCAGGACTGTAGTCTGTGTATGATTACATTACTTATAGATGTAACAACATTGTTTTTCTATTCCATGGTGAGGTGGTACTATTGTAACTTACCTGTTTGATCTGGTCAGACTCAGTCACCTGGACGGCCATCGTTCACAGTCTGAAGAAAAAAAATGTGAATCACACCAGGCTTATTCAACAGCTATCCTGTACATCCACACACAGTAACTCCACTGCTGTCAGGAGGTAAAGCCGTAAATATCCTCATTCTGCACGAGCATCAGCTTTATAATATTCTGATCACTTTCATACAGATTATGTCTTCACACATTATTCCTTCTCTTTAAAATGTCCAGTGAATAAAACATTGATTTCTATGAACGGCTCAGCATCAACCTGATCCCAGTAAGCAGTTTTAGGTCAAATCTAGGAATCTGTTCGCAGTTTTCTGTCTGATCACCGATTTTTAAAAAGCCTGACCTGCCGATTCCAATTTTGGCTGATTTTGTCAGAAAAAAAAATAATAATATCAAAAAAAAAAAAAAAAAATCACTAAACTTAGTGAGCAACAGTGGGGTGATTTTTCTTAGCTGTACCCGTGCAGACATGAGCTGGTCTAATCAGTGCCTGAATGGTCCAAAAACATCTGGACTCGTTGGTAAGCCAGTCACAATAATCAATTAATCACACGAAAAATTTTACTGAGATTGGAAATTTCAATTCCAATTGTGTTTGCAGAGCCTTCATAATCTATTTTATTTATGGTTTAGTTTGTAAATAGTGTTTATGTTTGTTTTATTTATTGTTTTTGGTTGTCAGACTGGTATATTTGATCTGAAACTGAATGTCTTTCAGTTGTGCTGTTGCAGGTCTAAACATAGACATGTATAAGTCAAGACTGTCAAGCATACATAAATAGAGCAGAAAAAGCTGGCTTCAAACTTAGAACGTCTTTATGAATAATGCAGTGTCTTTACTCTATGAGCCATAGTCATTAAAACCCAGGGCTCCTAATGAAATACGCCACGTTAGCCATTTTAAGTGGTAATAATAGTGGGAGTGCTATAATTATATTTCTCCCCAGAAATGGCATTTTTAAAGAATTTTACCAAAATTTCAAAGATAGCTCTTCTGGGTTGGTTTTTCATTATTAACATCAATTTTAAACACCAAATATGGTAGAAAAACACAGGTTTCCTAATTTCTTCAAAACTGTACATAAAATCCTAATATAAATGATACGAGATTGTTTTCCACTCTACTCTCGGTTTGCTGCGATGACTGTTACCTGTGTGTGTGCGTGTGTGTGTGTCCGTGCTGGGCCCACGCTGGTAATGAGGACGACTCTCCGTGCGTGATGCAGAATCTACGAAGGGCGAAAAGACAAACACGGCCGCAGATTCTCTACAACTCATTCATTCCAAATAAAACACACTGTTGCTCCAGGTGAAGGCTTCGCACTCACAGAACTACAACAAGGTTACAACTCTGACAGCACACCGCGAGGAAACCTTTGTCTTCTGGTGTTTTTACGGCGGATGGCAAATCAACTATGAGCGCATTATCGCCACCTATGGAAAGGGAGGGTGAACAAGGAATAGCAGCAAACAAGAAGCTTAACCAGGGAACATTAGGGTTTAAAACTAAAAAGAAAAAAAAGGAACCAACTAAAATCCCTAAATGAGTCTGAAACGTATGTTTATGAGTGGAGAGGTTATTTTTATAATAAAGAATTGTATTTATACACAGAAGCAACTAATGTAGAGATGTTTTTCTACATTACTTGCCATAACTTTGATTTTTAAATTATGACAGTGAAACAGATGAATTCTTGAGGCAATGTTGTTTATGTAAAGTGAAAGAGAGGGGCATCTAAATATTATATAAACATAGTATATCTAAAGGAAAGAAACTATATCAGTAGAAAGGAAAATATGATCGGATAAAGTGCCAGGCGCAGAAAGGGAGTTGAGTAAGAAATCGGCTTGATGACATGACGTTGCTCTTCCAGTAGGCGGCAGTATAGACAGAAAAAGAGCCTAGAGAAGAAGGCAGTAATAACAGCATCCATTAGGGGCAGTGTAGTACTTGGTAGTTTGGAGACAGTTACATACTCAGTCGACAAAGAAGAGGCGGGGGGAAAGCGGAAGTTGAAAGTAGAGTTTCCCTAACAGCTAGGGACGCATTGCCTCCTAACTTTGTTTGATTATTTTACACTTCAGCTGTTATCACTAGGCGCTCTTCGCGTTCTGTTCCTGTGCAGTTAGCGTCCATGCTCTAGATTTTTTCCGTCCAGCTCCTTCTCCAAGCAGAAAGTCCACAAGCGGGAAATTTGAAATGTGTTTGCTGAGACTTGCTAAACCTGTTGTAACTTTAAACTAAACTGTTCCATCAGAGCTTCAGTACATTAGCTGCTGCCTGCATGTTATCTCCGGCTCCCTCTGACTCAACCGCTTTCGGTCCGGGTCAGGCGTCGTTCAGTCCGGACACCGGGGAGGTTTTAATCCGTTCCACTCGAGTTGTTCTCCCGGAGCGCTGGCTGGAAGCCGGTGAGAGACCCCAACCCGTTCAAATAACAGTCCAGAAGCTGGGGGACCCTGTGCGCGTCCAGTCCCATCGGGCCAAGGAAGCGCAGAGGCCACGGAATCCCGCACGCAAACCGGAGGTTGTTGACTCAGCTCGAGTAGCAGAGGATTCCGAAACCGGTAAGAAACAAAAAACAAAGCAAAAACAACAACAGCTGGAGGCCAGTTTTCGGGCTCTGTCCCGAAAATGTTGTAAACGAGTTCGTCAAAGCTGTATTTGCTAAAATAATACTAAGGATCTTTACTCTCCGAACCTTCCAAACCGATCTCCATGGCAACGCGGGATGTAAACACAACTGTAAGAGTTCCGAGGTTGGATTGTGACACTTCTACGACATGCAACTGAGCCTGCTGTTACTGAATGGAGTTACATTCAATAACACTGAGATACAGGCAACAAACAAACACTCTGATAGGGCCACACTATTGATTATTTTAGTTATGGGTTCACCTATTGACTATGAATCGGATAAAAAATTGGCAGATTTTTCGTATTAACCTGATTTATACAATATATATTAATAAAATGCAAATGACCAAATAATTTGAATAATCTTTTAAATAAGAAAACAATTCCTAAAATGAAATTTTTTTTTTTTGAGATTAAGAAAATGAATAATTGAATATCAAAAGGTGCCTAATAGATTGTTGTTGTTTTTTTAGTTTTGTTTTTTTCCAGAATTTGAACCAGGTGAAGCCAGGCGCTAATCACATTTTATAAGGGACGTGGTTTCCCGAGACCTTTGACATGTTGTAAAGATGCTGGTCAAACTACCACAGGAAGTGTCTCTGAGATAATGGTGACATGTTTCTTCCAGGGCCCCTGGCTCCGTCATCCTCCTCGGGTCAGGAGCTTCAGACATCATGCTTCAAGGCCGGAGAGCGGGGAGTGGTGCTGGGAGCGCTGAGACAACGGTAAGAAGATGCACCAAAACGTCACTTTATATTCTGAGCTCTGTTGGCAAAAACCTTTAAGTTTCGAACTCGGGTGTTCAAAACTTAAATCGTGATTTCAGCATTATGTCTGAAATTGGGCTGTCGTTGTAGTGACAGCCCATTTTCATAGTTTGGTCTTTTTAATAGTTAAAATAGTTCCATCCCTCTGCCCAGTTGCCACAGCAACCACCACAAGAGAGAGGTCAGCGTCCAGCTGCTGCGACCAAGGTCGACTCTGAACGCATCAAACGGTTGGAACAACCCTGATCAGAGCGCTGACGATCCAGCGAGCATGTCGGGTTTTCCGACCGAGGCGTCATCTGGTCGCCTGGGAGACATCAGCAAAACTGCAGCAGCTGCTGCAGCCGCAGCTGTGGCTGCAACCGCTCCTCTCATCAAGGTAGTTAGCTGGGCTGGCAAATACAAAACTGTGATGCCACTGTGTATTACTGACTACTAATCCTTTGGATCATCCCAGATTTTCCCTATTTTCTTTTTCTTGTTGGCGTTTAAGGTCTCTGTCAGGTGTATGCATTAAATATGGCCAAAGTCCATCCAACTGGCCAATTATATCATCAGTGAGCAGAATTTGACTGCATGGTGACTAAAAATTACTACCAAAAATGACATCCAAGAAATTGATACATAAGATTTTACACATATTGAAACTGGAGGCGATTAAAGGCGATTGATTTTGGGGGATCGGCTGTCGACTGGTGCATGACAAGCTGTTTTCATCCACTGATCTTATCTACCTCTGCAAAGCTCTACTCAATTTTTGTATTTTTAAATTATAATTCAGTGTCTTTTTATTGTTTGTTTATATTACTTTGATTTTTCAGAATTGGTAAAACTGCTTTTTAATATCTCATTTTTCAGCTACAATACGTATCTGAGCTTGTTCTTGTGTTTCTGTGCTCAGGCCCAGTCAGACATTGAAGCTCGAATGTCTCAGTTGTCCAAAGGCATCCAGAAGCTGCTGCACACAGATGGGTACACAAACACTTTGTAACCGTTTATGCTTTTGCACCTTGTAACAAAGATCTGACATTCGTTGAATGTTTTGCCACACTACAACCACAAATTTTAACACATTTGGAATTTTACATGATAAACCAACACAAAGTATTGAATAACGGTGAAGTAGAAGGACAAAGCATAGTTTTAATGGTAGATATCTACTCTGACCAATTTAGGTTTAGGTCAGTGTAGGTAGACGTCCAGGTCTTTATTTTATTTGGAGGTGTCAGAGAAAAAGGGGGTTGAATAGAAAACTTGAAAAATGAGGCAGGGCTTTTCTTGCATCATTTTTTATCTAGGTTGTGTTGGTCTGTCACATAAAATCTCAAAAATTTTCAAGAAAGACTTTGAAATTTCTGAGTTTCAAAAGTCAAAACTGTAAAACTTTTAAAACTCGATTTCAAGGCATTAAGTCAATTTCTGAGATTTTTGCTGGAATTGTACTATTTCTTTTTTCTATCTACAATGGCCCTAATGAACTGATGTAGAACCCTGATGTAGATTCTGAAGCTTGCAGAGAAAAACAAAAATCACAAAGGTTGAAACTATTTTTCTGAACATGTAGTAACCGTGTTTTGCCTGTAGATGGCTGTAAAGTAGCTTAACACAGAAATTCTTTTTTGTTGTTGTAGCCTGAAAAAACGAGGAAGTATTATTATTATTATAACCACAGGTTTCGAAATGTGTGTTTGGATGACTGATTGAATAGAAAAAAAATCCTCAAAATTTTAAGGAGTAGATTGTGGTCTGGTGGATCATACCTGATGGATTGTTCTGTGTGATTGGATTGTGAAAAAGCTGCTGCGCTTTCGTCGTATCTGAAGCAAACTGTCTCTGGCAGCTGTGGCCTGACTGTGTGTTCTGATATAAGGGAGGATGACGGCCAAAGACGGAGTCTGAGTCAACACACACTGCATCGCCTGGAGACGCTGCAGAGCCAGCAGCTGCAGCTGCAGGTACACTGCTTCACCTGCTCAGACGCTGCTGCTGCTGCAGCATCCTCCCTCTGCCTTCTCACTGATTATTGGTTCTCCTCTTGTCCAATCAGAGCCAGCTGCTGGAGTCAGCTATCAAGATAGTGACAGGTCAGGATTCCATCGCCTCAGACTCTAAAGGTCAGTCTGCTGTCACCAGGTGGCTGCCTGCAAGCACACACTGTCGCATCCAAAAACCTCCACCCAAACGGATTTGTTAACTACATCCGGGTTTATTTCTGTTTATTATTTCAATGATGAGAATAAGAAAAGGTGAATGGAAGTGGGTACAACTTAAACTGACAGATTTCTGTCACTTTGAGGTGTCAGTTAAATAAAATATTATTTTTTGGAATGTTAAGTCAGTAATCAGGTTTAAAGGTCCAGCTTGTTCCAATAACAAATGAATTCAGATTTTTTTGTATTTAATCAGGTTATCTTTGTCTGATATTAAATGATAATCTGAAATATTTTAAGTGTGACAAAAAAACAAAAAACAGAAGAAATCTGTAAGGAGCAAAAAAAATGGATTAAAGTGACTTCAGATAGCCTGGTGTGATGATATGACCAGACTGAAATGAAGTCAGCTCATCGTTTTGTTCCACGTCAAAACACAGTAAATGGTTTTCTATTGGACAATCTACGATTTCTCTCAGCAGCATGTGAATTTGACTAACAGCTCCTTTGTTTGCACACATTACCGCAGTGCTGTCCACTTTGTCGCAAAATGACAGGATGCCTTCAGAATTTCTAATCATTCACAGAAACGTTGTCTCCTGTCTTCCACCAGCCAAAGTCAAGGACCAGAAGCCAAGCTCGATAGGAACCGGAGGGTCTGCTAGTGCCCCTGCTGTCATGCCGACGGATGCAGTTGCCATGGAAACATGCCACTGTGACTCCAGGCCAGAGCAATCCAGGTAAAATTGGACACGCTTACAGAGGGTACCTCATCACTTCTGTTTTGTTCAATTTGTTCAGCTTCGCTCTGTGTGTAAGGCAGCAGCAGCTTCACTGTAAAAAGGCAGTTTGCTGCAGTTGGAAAGCAGCCAGATTCAGTGAACGCCCCTATGTTTATATATTTATATATTTATTATCAAAGAAGCGTTTTGCACCATGAATAAACGGCTCCCAGAGCCAGTGTTGCCTTGATGCTGTGGTGGCTGACACTTGACAGCTCTGGTGTTTTGTTAGCTCATGGTGTCTCTGTTTTCTTTGTAGGTTTGCTTTACGCACCTCAAATGTCCCAAACGCCCGCGTCAGGTTGATTTATTCTGATTGTACGTTTGAAAACCCCCCAAACATTATTTCTTTTTATGTTTCAATTGTGCTTTTTCATTGTTGATTCAATGAGAGCGTCAATACCTATAAATATCATTTTATCATATAATTGAATGCAGTTACTGTGTGCTGATTGACAACCCAGGGGCTCTAATTAATGTAAATGATGTCATCTATATGATAATCCATGTTTTATTTTTAGAATTGCTTTGGCTGTATGTAATTCTAGCTATATTACCAAATACTTTGTAAAGATATGATAGGTTTTTTTGTTTGTTTTTGTCTATTTTATTGTTGCGACAATAAACATCACAAATATTATATTATTGTATTGTCAATAACTCCAGACAATACAAGTTGAGGGATTTTAATGAAACACAAATAGGAATATTTCAAACATCTCAATCCAAACATCTCACCAGTTTCTCCAGCAAATGGAAGAAGACACTAGTTTAGTGTTAGACACATGAAGCAAAAACTCCATCATTAAATGAAAAGGTGCATATTCAGGTGAAGCATTAATAGTTTTGCATAGATGTAAATCTGTGCATGTCAGGCTTTGTGTTTGACCAAGAAAGGATGTCAAACACAAGGGGGAGAGAATCTGCATTCGAAGCACCAGAATGTCTTAACTGAACCCATCTCTGCTCGTATGCGTGTGTTTGTGCGTGTTAGGTGATTTGCATATTTATGCATAGAGAGTGAGAGTTGGGGCAAACAAGGCTGCAGCTCATGATGTTCAGCAGATTCCTCCCCCTTTCTTTGTGGCCAGCAGACGGGTTTCTAGGGCAACACAGGGTACCCATCAGAGGGATGTGTGTGTGAGAAGAGCTGGCAGTGAAAAAACACTACCTTGCTGAAGGTGTGATGTCCTCAGATTGCATCAGCATAACATTATGGTATGCTGACAAAAAAAAAAAAAAAAGATCTTAATACAGTGATTCTAAAAAAACAGTAAATAAAAAATAGATTGCTTATATTTTCTATGTCTTGCTGTGGTATTTTTATTTTTCCAGGTATTTTATGTACCGTTTTGCAGCAGGTATACTGATTTCCAAATGGATGCACAGTGATTTGGGCAGAGGTGGCAGTCAGTCAGTCAGTTTCCCATCGATCTGAGTGATCGACGAGTCAAAACCAGTTACATCTGAATCCCGTTTGAGGTTGGAAACTCAGGCTGTGAGGCAAAAACAGGAAGGATTTTGCGATTTTTCATTCTTCCTCTCTTTTTTTTTTTTTTGTTGGATTTAAAACTACTAACTCTAACAAAGACATAGTTTATCTTGCATATTATAGTTGAAACAAAATCAGAACTGGGAGATAAAACTCAGCCGATAAAAGTCGACCAGCCGGCTGATCAACCAATCCCGATTTCCTTTGCTTTTGATAATCAGCTGATACTTAGACCTCCACAGAGGTCTGAAAATCCAGCACCGTCTCCTTTTGCATGACACAGACAGACTGACAGACACACTGACCTGGAGGTCATCTCTGCATGTGAGCTGCCAACAGCAGTCGCTCTGCTGAAAACTCAGCACTTTGTTTCTATGTTTTGAGACTTGTCAGACCACAATAACAACTTTTGACAGATCCTATAACTCATTTCTGTGTTACTTTGGCAACAGTGTCAGTTATAAAAGAAAAATCTACGGACAAAATCTGAATCAACGGGTCAGGCTTTTTAAAGATTGGTGCAATCGGTGCAGCCCTAAAAATGTAGTCAGTAACTCCAGTCACAATCTGCATCACCTCAAGATATCAGAGCATCAGCGCACAGGCAGCAAGTTTTGGCTGCTAATATAGTTATTTGTTGATATAGTTATTTGTAGAAGAACCTGACTGAAAATAGGGAGGAAAAGAACGCTGGTGATTTTTGAGGTAAAAGATGACATAAACTACGCTTCTATCTGAGCAACATTTTTACAATTCACCGCGGTGAATTTAAGACTTTGTCTATGAGGTTGATGATCACACAGTGTGGATCACAAAGACAACTAGAAAGTGGAACCGGCTGATCGGAGTGTTGCTACATGCAGGGTTTTGTGTGTTTGTAGTTCTGCAGATGAAGTGCAGTAAAACTGCCTAGCAACCGACACATCTGCAGCGTCCCTGTTCAAACCACCATCAACTTTAGAGGTCATAGTTTCAAAAACCTTCATTGTTTTTAACATTGATGCTGAGCTGATTGGTTGATATAGTTGTTTTAGAGTGTGGCTACTTTATATTCGGCTAATATGTAAATATTACAAGGCTGATCTCTTCCACTCAACAAACCTTTTGTTGCTAGATATTGGACCTTTTTTTTCTCCATTGCAGTTTTGGGTTTGTTTTTTTTGTTTGTTTGTTTGTTTTACATGCAAGCCCAGCTTTGTTTTTTCTCTCACCATCATCTTTTGTTGCGATCGTTTTGTCGCCTTCCCACAAACTGCAGCTGCTTCCTCCTGACAGTAATGAGAGCGAAAGGACCAGCAGTATTCTCCTGCTTGCCAAGAGGAATCCCTTAGTTTTCCAGGTGGCCTGGCTGGGAGGTCGCAGAGGGGCGGGGTGTCGCAAACCAAATTCCTAAGCCTTCCTGAGAGGATGCGGGAGGAAACGCACAACACCCCCACCATCTCTGCTGCAACATCACAAGGGAGGAACAATAACACGCCGCAGTCTGTCCTCCTCATTCATTCTTTTTAGGCTGTTGCGGAGCAGCGGAGGGTGTAAGCAGCTCAGAGGAGGAGGCAGGGAGGGAGACCGATAGAGGGAAGATGTCCTCTCCGCAGGTCTCCTCATCCCGCAGACAGTCGTGCTATTTATGCGACCTGCCCCGCATGCCCTGGGCCATGATATGGGACTTCACCGAGCCCGTGTGCCGGGGCTGCGTCAACTACGAGGGCGCGGACCGGATCGAGTTCGTCATCGAGACGGCGCGCCATCTGAAGCGGGCGCAGGGCTTCCAGGACAGCCGGTCCTCTGCGGGCGGACTGCCCGCGCAGCAGCAGTCCGCTGCCGCGAAGAGCCAGGCGGTTTTACTGAGTGGGAAGGAACCTCTGGGGCAGCTGAGCCACTACCAGGCGGATGGACAAGGGAAGTCTCAGCAGCCCAGTTTGGACCGATACGCACAGGTAGCGGATGGCCGGGCTCGGTTTGACTACTCGGTGCACAGCTGCAGCAGCAGGCCGCCGAATGGATTCGGAGGGCTGAACGGCTTTAAGACAGATGACGGACCACCTGAGCTGAACCGACAGAGTCCAAACTCCCGGAGCAAAAGCAACGGTGGGCTGGTGTCGGCACCAGCCCAGATGACAGTGCCGCCGAACCTCATGCCTCAGACCGGAATGAACGGACCGACTTCGCACAGCTTGGCGGGCAGACCCCCTACCAGCTCCATGGTGGTCGTCTCTCTGCCCGGCCAGGTGGGACACTCCGAGCTGGGTGGAAAGCGACCCGCCTCCGTGTCGAGCACCGACCAGGAGCGGGAAATGAAGGAGAAGCAGCGGAACGCCGAGGCGCTGACTGAGCTGAGCGAGAGCCTGCGGAACCGACAGGAAGACTGGGCGAGCAAACCGAAACCTGTGCGGGAAACGCTGGTCCTGCTCTCCGGGTGCACACCGTTTGATGTCCGCTTCAAGAAGGACCACGGGCTGATCGGGAGGGTTTTCGCTTTCGACGCTGTTTCCAAAACCGGGATGGACTATGAGCTGAAAATATTCATTGAGTACCCATGCGGCTCCGGGAACGTGTTCTCCAGCGCCTCGGGGGTCGCCAAGCAGATGTATCAGGACTGCATGAAGGACTTCGGCAGAGGCCTGTCTTCTGGGTTTAAGTATCTGGAGTACGAAAAGAAACACGGGTCCGGGGACTGGCGCCTTCTCGGAGACTTATTACCGGAGTCTTTGCGCTTTTTTAAAGAGGCAGTGGGGGAGGATATGCTGCCGCAGCCTTACATCGACGGCAGCTGCCCGCTGCTGCCGACATCACTCGTTCTTCCAGGTCGAGCTTCGGCTTCCGGCAGTGGCAGCAGCAGCACCAGGGCCGCGGCGAGGAAGAGAAAAGCCTCCCCGGAGCCGGACTCTGCTGAGGGCAGCCTGAAGTTGACGGATGAACAGCAGAGGCAGCAGTGGATCAACAGCCAAGCTGAAGCGCTCAAACTCTCGATGGCTGCGGGCTCGTTTGCTGGGCCTCCGCCCCCGCTGACCCCTGGACACCCCGGCGTCTCCTCCGGCCGCGCCACACCTCCAGACGCAGCGGCCCCTCAGAACAGGCAGTCCCCCATGGCTGCGCTTTTGTCAGTGGCAGACACGTTGGGGAACGCGTACTCTCCCAACAAAGACAGAGACTCTGTTCACTCCACCACTTCCTCGTCTAGACACAATAGCAGCAGCCCAGTGTCTCCCCCTTCCGTGTCCGGTCAGAGGCGCCTCTCCTCACGGACCGGAGACACCGGGCTGTCCGCAGCGTCGCAGTCCGCCGGTGCCATGGACCAGCTCCCGTCTCAGAGCGTGCCCGATTCGCCGATGGCCAACAGCGGACCTTTGTGCTGCACTATCTGCCACGAACGCTTAGAGGACACGCATTTTGTCCAATGTCCCTCCGTCCCCAACCACAAGTTTTGCTTCCCGTGCTCCAGAGAGAGCATCAAGGCCCAGGGGGCGTCTGGGGAGGTGTACTGCCCCAGCGGTGACAAATGTCCCTTGTTGGGCTCCAACGTGCCCTGGGCTTTTATGCAGGGGGAAATCGCAACCATCCTGGCTGGAGATGTGAAGGTTAAGAAGGAGAGGGACCCGTGAGGAGATTGAAAGAGGACCCTTAATGTCAACCTTACTGATGGAGAGAAAAAGTAACATATCATGACCACACAGTGGTTCTGCTGCTGAGCCTCAAAAAACCCTTTTCTACGTGATTAGAGGAAAATATATATATAAAAAAAACTCAAAACAAATAAATGATAGTAATAAAATCAGTTTGCTCCTAATTTTTAGATCAATGCATTTTAATTACCTAATGAAGCTGCTTCTCTGACAGTTTCAGTAGATGACACAAAAATGACTTTTGCTATCATGATTAAAATAACTTTGTAGGTTGTTTTGTTGTTTGAATGAAATCTGTGTGTCAATGTGCTTTTTATGTGCATTTTGTTTGAGCAAATCTGTTGAAACAAAAAAAAAATATTCACCAGGTTTTTTCAAACTTAAACAATGACGTTTTGCTTTCTTTAAGAAAGCACCTAAACAGTTGATAAAATACTATGTACCAATGAATGAAGTTGTAATAATTCTTTTATCATGTCATATTTGCAGGATATCTGTTTATTGGTGCTTTACCTTCCAACACTTTAAATATATACAATATAACAGATTTCCTGTTTGAAATGTGGTGTTAGTGCTATTACTGCAGTGAAGGACCTATTAACCCTTCCTCCACTACTTTGTATACATGTTAATAAGTATATAAAGAGTGCTTGGATGTTTAGATTACAGTATAAAAATAAAGGTGGAGTTTGGTAGTGGACACAGTTGACTTCCTGTTTCATATTAGTATTCCTCTCCAGTTGGTTCTGCTGTTATCCTGCAGTATTTTAACGGATCAGAAAAGCTCTAATGTTCTTGTCTGGTCTTGGAAATAGGTAGCGCTGCTCCAAACCCACTGGGTGGTGATGTGTTGATGTCTGACTGTCTCTGCTGGAGCCAAGGCAAAAACAAATGACCAGATTAGAAAATGACTCCAGAAAAGAGCCTGGTAAAGAAGTAATAGTTTTGAGTGCAGCTATGTGAGGGAAGACTGCTGAGTATTTTTGCACTGGTTACCTATTCCAACAATGTAATTCAGACAAAACCATGTAAAATATTCTGAAGCTCCTACTTTTTTTTTTTTTTAACATTACCTGAAAAATATCCTAAATAATCTTCCTTCATTTACTGCCGTCTGTGGTGAAAGAGGAAGTATTTTCTTTGTTCAGAGGAATATTTTAGGGTTCTGAGTGGTTTATGTTCTGTTGCACAAACCACCACAACACCTTAGGATAAGTGATAGATTTTTAAAGAAACTATTTGTTGCTGCTGTGTGTATGTGGTTCATGCTCCTACGAGACATGACTAGAACCCCAGGACTTTCTCCCAGTCATGGCTGCTCATCTCCTTCCCTTACCGCCGAAGTAATGAAACACCAGTGTCTGCGTTGGTGACAGACTTTTGAGGTTTCCGTGACTCTACTTAAAGTTTAAAGCATAGTTGCTGTAATAAAAATGTTTATCATTTTATTGCTAAAATCATCTGTTTTAAATCCCTGTTAGAGGATTCCTTTTCTCACTCTATGAAGAGCAAGAGTTGGGCTGAGCCGCCCCACTGTAGGAGAAGCTATGTGTGCAGTGGGAGGGGCTACTGCTGTCAATAACCCTGTTTTGGACTTTATAGTGGAAAGTTAATTCCAGATTTTATTGTGAAATGCACCTTAAAATCCTTAAACCTCATTTTAAAGAAATTTTTTTATTAATTTTACCAGTTGCAATTTTATTGCGAAATAATTAAAGAAAAGATTTTTAATTTATATCATTTAAGGGTTTAAACAGGCGCAATTAAAGCAAAATGTAAATCACTACAGTCCGTCCATGATATTAATATAAAAAAGGAAGTGGAGAGAGTATTTGACATTTTTTTTCTGCTGAATTTCTAAAGTGAGTTAATTCATTTCAAACTGTAAATTATTTATATTGTCTATTCATCAGATTTTGAACTTAAAAAACAGAAATGTAGTAGCGTCATAACAAGTATCCTCAAACGTTATGAATTTGAATGGAAAACTAATACTGATGTTGATTAATTTCAAACTTATGACATAAAGAGCCGAGTCATTTTTAAAGACTGCATGTGTAAATAATTTAACAAATGTAAGTTTTTCTTGAACCTTTATCCAAATCTGCTGTTTAAAGGAAGAATTTTTCAGTAAGATAATATTAAAAGGGGTTATCACAAATTCATAATTTAATAAAAATAAATAAATAAATGTGTACATCGAAATATTGTCTTCATACGTAAATGAAGAGTTTGGATAGGTTATAAATGACCAGTTTTGGGTGGATTTATCTGTACGGTACAGTCAGTCTTCCTTTTCCCCAGCTGACACATCTGAATGAAATCGTCCAGGACTCCTCTCCACACCCAGAGCTGAGGTTGTAGCAGAGGCACAGTGAAACATAAATGTTCCACATGCTAATGTCTCATAAAAACTCATCTAACAAAGTTTAAAAAAAAAAAAAAAAAAGAAGAAGAAAGTGGTTGTGTTTTATGGGGAAGTGTTATCGGTGATGTTTTTGGAGAGCTAGACAGACTTCATCACATCATAACGGGCTGTCAATAAGCTTGATGATTTCATTCAATTTTTTATTCCAACTGTTTAGTCATTTTAGTATGTTTTCAGTTAGTCCTAAAACAGTTTTGTACATTTGGGAATCTGTTCTGTATTACGGACTGTGTCTTTTTGTTATGCCCTATTCTGTCGTGATGCATACATATGATGAAACTAACACATTTGATATTGTAATGTGCCTTGGGGCTGAGTGAGTTCTAATAAATTCCATTGGAGTAAAGTTTTCATTGAAATGCATCTTTTCTATTTGATGTTCTGTAATTCAGAGTCTGAGGAGACTCAGAGCTTTAAATAGTTTTTGTCTTTCAACCTGCCACTCATTGGAAACACTCTGAGGTTTTTACTGAGGCACTACATACGTACCAGCTTTTACAACACTCTTGTTTGCTGACTGACCAGAGGTCTGTGTTTGTTCTCTTTTAATCACAGCACAATGCAACCAGCAGACCTGAGGCAATCCAACAATGTCATCCAATCTCTTGCTGTTGACTCTCTGTAATATTCCTATCAATCATTGTGTGTCTGCTTGAGCTTCAGTCATTGTTGTGACAGCCACTACAGGTTCTGTTCTAGCTTTGCCCCAGACAACTGAATAATAATCAATTGAATAACTTAAATGAAATGACATTTTTACACTCTTAAGTTTTCAATTAAACTTAGATTGCAGCTTGCATGTATAGGGGATCTTTCCATTGGCCTCAGGAGCAGGAAGTCAGTCCTCTGAATGACATGACAGCCAACTTGACAGTTTCCCATTTGCAAGCTGGAAAACCAGCGAGATTTCCTAATGGATGTGGCCTTTGACCAGTTTAGTTACAATTAGCATTATAAATTTTGCTGCGCTTTTTAAAAAAAAAATTTTCCTTTGGGATTAATAAAGTATTTTTGAATTGAAATGAATTGAATTTCTTGCCAAAAGGAATCCTGATAAGATTCAATATGTTAAAATACTGAAGGACCAATTTCACAAATGGATGTTATCCATTGAATCATTTTATTCTTTCACCACACTGTTCCTTTATAAAGCCACATAAATATAAAGCCCTCTCTGAGCTGTTGGTGGTTACTCAACTGGGTCACCAATTAAGCTGAGACTTTTCTACACACAAGAGCTTTTAAAAATCAAGGGACCAAAGGGAGCTGGAGAGCAGAACTGAACTCCGCTGAGTTCCACATTATAGCTGAAATTTTAGTCAGACACCTCCATATTATCTTTTTTTATGTCAAATGAATTTGTATTAACATTTACAGTGAATAGCAACATGTGAAAATATACCGCAGATATTTTACAGAGTATTGTAGCCTCTGTAAACACAAATTCTACAAACATAAAGAAAAGAGGTGAACAGGTATTCAGACAAAACAATAGTAAAAAGGAAACTGAACATCTTGATTGCAAGTGTTTAGAATGGTCCTTCGACAACTGTGTTGGTTTTCATTAAGTCTTTTTCTTGGTGTTGTATAGTCCCACTTATTCATAAAAATGTCTTGTATTCTGAGAATGAAAGTAATTTCCTCCATCATGTAAATTTCCTGACACCAATTTGAGCGGACTAATCACCGGTGGCATTAAGAGTTCTACTTTCTGTCATCACAGCACCTGATGAAAATACTCTTTGCTGAAGTCCAGTTCTGGCTTTGCATACTCACTTTTGCATGTCTGTGTTAATGGCAAGAAATAATGTGCATTTTGTAACACAACAACCTCCCAACAGGTTTTTATCTTAAAGCCTCTTGGTGGAAATAACTCAATGGAAATAACTTCCTCTCAGTTATTTCCACTGACAAGAATTCCCTGCTGTATCCCACCACCGAGCTGGGAAGCCATCTACTCCTTGACTGATATGGAACTGTTCCTTCCTTGGTTGGTTTTGAAATGGTGGAAAAGCAATGGGTTGACTTGAACCCTCCTAAGAAAACATCGATAGTACCACCAGGAGTACACATCCTACAGCTGGAGAACCACTGTTTTTAAGAGTACCGTGTATGTTTTTTGTTTGTTTGTTTTCTTAAAGAGACATAATCATGCAGGAAGGTCACTGTTATAGAACAATCATTAGTATGAAAAATTTTGTAGTTTAAAAATTAAAGAGTTTAAAGCTGCAGAAAAGCTATGCAACAGTCTGTTATTCATCTGCTATTCTACATTCATCAATAATTATCTTGCTTGTTATAAAGATAAATAAGGTAATGTAAAATTGTGTTATTTATACAGCAGGACTCTGCTGTAAACTGAGCGGAACCCTTCCAGGACCCTGGAAGGGTTCTCCCAGGAATATTAAAACATTTCGCACACGACTCAGTGCATGCGCATTAGCATGCAGGCTATGAGCTGAAGCACTGAGCCAAGGGCACCTTAACTATCAGTTGCTACACACAGTTCAGGTGAATTGTTGCTCAGAAAGAAAGATCCGCAATGCAGCTGGAAGCAGCACAGCCAGGCCTGCTGCTGTTATTCTGACAGGATAGATAGCTGCTGTACTGTCCTCCAGTATCACTGATCCTGTTGCAATTCAGTGAAGAATCGAGGCTCCAGGCTCCTCTGGTCTGTGGCGGTGATGCAGCAAGGCATTTCCCTCTGAAACTCAACACGTAATATCAAAACCTGGTTTCAGTTCAACTGTCATGTGATTGGTTGATGAGGTGTCTAATGTGATGGCTTTTAGTTTGCGGGCTCAGCGATTCTGTCGCACAAAGTCTCCATGCTGCACACTTTTTTCCTGTCTGGACTGAGATTGAGCCTCTTTGAGACCTGCTCACTTCCTGTCAGCTGAACATGTTCTTCTCTCTGAGGTGTCAAACTGCGCTGGAGATGTTTGGACTGATGAGTAAAGTCAGAGTGAATGCAGACGCACGATTGTTATGTATTCAGACAGCTTTTAAAATGCAAAATATACGATTCTAAATTCATCAATACCTTATTGATCTGAGAGGGAAATTAAATATTGTTGTCATTCATGTTAATTCAAATTCGTCAAATAGTCATTGGCTGGTTTCTAGTGCATGTTAATTCCATACCTATAAACAGGAGAGAAAGACAGGATAGTGTTTTAACATATGGTGCATTCAAGTTCATTGACTGTTGATGGAAACAGTTTTGTTGATATTACCGTGGAGACGGAGAGCTTTAGTATACAGTTCTTACTATAATCTGTCTTCTTTCCTGACTGTACATCCCTGCAGTTTCCACCCCCCCTCCTCCTCCTGTGTTGCTGTGGAGGAAGATGTGGTTGCCATGGTTACAACTTCCTGACTGCAACCGTAATTTATTCAGGAATGTGCGGCGGAAACGGGGAAGCAGAGAATGCATTGTGTATAATCTGAGCTGAGCTGATTTATTACAGTAAAAACAGAGATGAATAAAACATTTTTCTGCTGTTCGGCGGTGTGAGTGAAGCTACTTGGCCAGCCGCTGATTCTTCCCCACAGACTTTTCTTTTGAAAATTAATTTTTTTCCTAAGCGGCAACATCATTTACCAAGCATCCCCCCGCACCCTTACACACACACCCGCACACACGCACACACATTCCTTCACCTAGAGACTCAGCTGTGTCCCCTCCCCCTCGTGATGTGATCACATTCCTCTGAATGTTTAAAACTGACGAATGAAGCATTTCTGAGTCTGACCTTTTGTCCTTGATCAGCATGGCTCTCACCAACACACATGAAGTTTACCTGCTTTGCTCTCTATTTGTACCTCCTCTGTACACATAGATAGATCACACACTTCAAACCCATTCACCACTGAATCTCACCCAGAAAAACAAAGCAAAACAAAAGCACCATGCAGCACAAGCACTCCAAGTCTTGGCCCAAAAAACAGAAATAAACTGTTTATTTTTCATTTGCGGTTTCAACGCTGGAGAAGAAATATTTAAATATTACAGTTTGTGCTGTGCATCATAACCAGGTACTACTTCTTCAAGATGGAAGAAGAAACAGGAGCTAGAGACAAAATATAGTGGGCAATTTGTTGAAGACATTTATTCTCAAGTGAGGATGAAATTGCAGGTTGAGCCTAGGTTAGATGCTGGAGGTCGACTATTTTGCATTTCTTAAACTGTTGTTAGTGTTATGAGACAAAAATGATCAAGAGGTACATTTAAAAAAATGTAATTTGTGCTGAGCTGGAGGATGAAACAGGCTTTCTGTAAAGATACAGACTCATCTAAATGAAAGCCCTTACTGAAACCACCTGCAGCCCAATGGTCATGTGATGCTTCTGTGAGAGAAGAGCTTAAAGAACAAAAAACATCTTGTGAAACCAGGTGTCCAACCACACTACAAACTGGACTTAAGACTTTGCAATAACTAGGAATTCCAACTGGAGAGCTTTTTGCTCCAGAGCGATGGAGCAGGTATCGAACCGCAGCGGGTTATGTGGAGATGTTGTAAGGGGCATTTCATGAACTACAGTTCTGATGACTTGAATCTCAATCAGGAAAACACTGCAGATCACAAGGCCTGTCTGACAAAGGACATGTTTCAGTTTCCTTCATGCAGAGATCTTCAATGTGGAGCAACAAAACTGGTGTTGCTTCAACTGGTGTTGCTGGAAGACTCTGATCTAAACAAGGTTTTGAAATAATTAAGAACTAAAATTTAATCTATTCAGCAGGGTTTCCTTTGTCATACAGCTTCTTCAGGATGGACAAAAGCTGAAATCTTCTTCAGTCTTTGTCACCTGAAGAAGCAAACTGATAAACATTCTTCTTCTAGCTTTAATGTTTTTGCCCCACGTCAGGAGATTATACTACACATATTCATCATTTTAATGTTTGCTGCATAATCTTGCCAAAACACTTCTTTGTGAACCTTCTTCAGATCAGCCTTTGGAAGGTTAATGCAAACCAGGGTCAGAGGGGGCAGCATGAGACGGTAAATAAACGGCTTTCCCTTTGTGAACAGCGGCTGCTGTCCTCCACCAGTTGTGTTGCTTAGCAACAGCAGAGGCAGACCGTCTTCAACAGCTGTTTGGGATCATTCTGAGCAGCTTTATGACAGAGCAGGAGGTCGGAGCGGCAGCCATTTTATCCCCACTCATCTCTCAGCTGCAGGCGGAGAACTGTTCATGTCTACATTCACACAGTGGATTCTCAGACTCTAACCTTTAAATGCCTAACACTGTGTTTACCCTGAATCTGCAGTGAGACATGATGGAAGATTGTGTTTGTTTAGAAGCTTTTTTGTCTGATGCTCCTCTCCGTCTCGTGAAATGGAAAATTCAACCCAAGTCACCCAACTGTAGTTTGAGTCTTGAGCGAAATGCTGTAGATGTTGAAGGTGTCATGTGTCAGACCAGGGGCTGAGACGAAAGTCAAAACCTTTCTGGCAAAACCATCAGGCCCTGCTGTCATTATGACATCTGTCTGATTTTGCTCAGAAACCCAGCATAACCCGGTCTCTACGTCTAAGTGGTAACTTCAAAAATCCCAGAGACATTGTTTTAGACTGCAAGAAGTATAGTTGATACAAACCAATTATTCAAACATTAAAATTTGGCATCAGTAATTTAGATAAATGAGGTAACTCATTTAAATGAAGTAACTTTAAACAATGTCACAAGAAAGTACATGTATTTTTTTCCTGTCTTTCTTTCCATTACCACAATATCAGTGGAGATGGTCAAGATGTACAACCTACTGGCCAAAAGCAGTGGGCAAGGTAAATGTACATGTCAATGTTATTCTAAATGCTGGAGCCATAATCTGGAAGTGGAAGGAACTTATATTAAATGTTGCACTTAATAATATTTTGATGGTGAACTCAACTGGAAATTAATCTGCCCTTTTTGCCTAACAATGTTCTTTGGGATGAACTGGACAATATTTAAATCAACTTTCTAATGATTTGTGGGGTCTGCTTAAGAGAACTGTTTTTGCCTGTAACCTGCGCTGTAGTCTATAGATTCAGTTAAAACGTTCCGTCACTTGTCTGTTATTTAGATGAATAGACACTATATAAACATCAACATTTTCTCGCAATATAGAATTGGTGTGTGCGGCAGGTTCTTTTATTTCTGTTTTTTTCTTTGCTTCAGGAGCAACCTGCATCTCCAGCAGCATCCAGCTGCTCCTGTGACTGAAAGCGTTCATCTTCAGTCTTTAGCAAATGACACTCAGGAAGCGGTAAGAAGAGCCAGTGATATGCTAACGCAGATGGAGTGTCTGAAGACAGAGATAAAGATGCTGCTAACCGTGAGTCGTCAGTATAACTCCACTTGCAAGATTGTAGCAGAAACAGGTAGAAAGGTGACATTGCTACTTTGTCAGCTAATGTAATATAATCTGTAAAATTACATTGAGAATTAATGAAATATCTTATTTAGCTGATTTTAGTTCAGAGCAGTGGTTGTCGAGGGCCAGAGTCCTGGAACTTTTAGGTGTTTCTTGTGCAACACACTTGAATTAAATGGTAAAACTGTCTCACTACCAGGCAGAGCTCTGCTAATGAATACTGGAGCCAGGTGTGCTGCAGCAGAGGCATCTAAATGTTGCAAGAGAACTGGAGTTTGAGACCACTGGTTCAGGCTAAGAGATCTTTTTTCCAGTGTCAAGTGTATGAACCACTTTTGTTCATTCAGCAGCAAGAAGATTCCCCAGGCTGCCTCCAGACCCAACGAAGCCAACCTGAGCCCCAACAGAGCAGATCCAAGCCAAAGGAAATCCGGGTTCAGTTCCATGAAAACCAGCTCTACCAGTCAAACTCTGATCAGACCCGGTCAAACAGTCTTCAACCAACCGACCCTCAAAACACTCACCCCCCTTTTCAGGCGTCCCATGTCCCACACAGACAGTCGCAGGAGAACACGGGTCCACAACTGCAGTCCCTACGTAATCAGCCCCTTTCTCAGAACCTGACGCCCATTACCACATCGCCCCAAGCAGGGCCCTTATTAACTCACCACAGCCTCACCCAGGAAGTTCAGGGTCCATCTAGCCAGAGTCTTCAAGCCCCTTCCCATCAGTCCCAGTTTTCACTGCTCCAAAGGAAACCTGGTGGCTCCTCTACTCTGGAGGAGGCAGGCCAGGTTCTCCGTCAGGCTCGGAGACGAAAGAAAGTTCTGGAGAACAACTTGGATGCTCTGCTGAAGGCCAAGAACGGAGAAATCCTACACTGCCAACTGGAAGCCTTGGCTGCCAACAGGTGATGAATGTTTGCATGGCTAATGCTAATAGTAGCTTGGCGGTAAGTGTGAACACACACACATTCCCACTGGTGTAATCTGGAGGATGGGCAGGTCACTAGTCCCTGTCTTCAGGTGTCAATGGACCAGTCACTGTCCATGCCAGGGAAACACAGGGGACTAAATAGTCAACCCTGCCATTCTAAGGGCAACTCAGAAAAACTAATTAAGCTAAAATGCTTGTTTTCACTGTGGGGAAAAAGCCAAAAAGCCTGGAGAGAATCCACACATGCATGGGGAGAACATCTGCTCCCGCTGGATTCAAACCCAAGACCTTCTTCACCGCGCTGCCTCATGTATGATGATGTGTTGAGGTTTGAGTTTGATGTGGTTGACCTGCCAGGAGGAGACTCTACATAGAGCCAGAACGATAGACTCAGTAGAAGTGTAAAAGGCAAGATCAGAATGAGCTCCCAGCAGGTTAAATGTAGACATATTGAAAATACTGAAGTGTTGAAAAACACTTATTTTCTTCTTGAAATTGCAGTTAAAAAAATAAAAAGAAACAATAGTTCAAAATGTAAAAGTAGCCATATTTTTCCAGCTGTTTTGTCAGTTATTTCATGGCTATCACTGTGATCTGTCAGACACTGAAACCTTTGAAGGATGAACTGAGGAGTAAAGCTACTTTTGTCGCCTGCAGAGACCTAACTGAAGAGGTGCGGATAAAGAAGACAGTGGATGCCTGGATCAACGCTTTAACCAGAGACGTTCAGGTAAACGTTCAGAAATCCAGGATCAGTCCTAATTTGCATAATTTGCATCTATGTTGTGTTTCTTTTTTCTCCTGGGTTTGCAAAGCCTCAAGACTTGCATTTTTTTTTTCCACATTTTTGCTTTGTGGAACCACATGCTGCAGTCTGCTGCACTGAGAGTGTACGTGACAAAACAACACAAATGATGCATGCCTGTGACATGAATACAAAGTTGACATTATTCAAAATGTCTTCGTTACGACAACCTGACATTGACCAATAAATCATGATCTGACATAAGTTTATTATAAAAGTATTACTGATTTAAACTTTAAAAAATATATAGCTTTATGTTATTAAAGCTAAAGTTTAATCAGTTTTATAACAAATTTGTATTAAAAGTGTCATGATTTACCAAATGACACTTTATGATAACAGTCCTAAATATTCATAAAGACTTAATCATGTTCATGACAGGTGTTATGTCATGTTTATGACAATGTCATGAAGGTTTTATTCACAGCCCGTCAAATAACATGTTACCCTTTAAATTCTAATAAAAGTGTCACATTGGACCCAGAAGACATTTTAAATATACAAAATAATTAAAAGAACGGAAAGAGAGAAAGAAGAAAGGCTAGATCACAAAAATGTTGTTTTAATATATCGTGATTAACTCATTTATTGCGTATTGCGACAGGCCTAATAAGATCCTGATGAGGTTTTCTAAGCCATCTTGTTTCTCCAGACTCAGGGTCATCCTCTCCCTCCTCAAGGTGCCATGCCTCCTCTTGATGCCATTCATTGCAGAGCAGCAAATGCAACAAAGAGGGCTGCAGGCAGGGGCAGGCCAGTGAGCATGCCCAGAGGAACAAGTAATCAGCCACTAATGGGAAGAGGAGGCAGAGGCCAGACTGCTGGACACAGAACGGTCATTCCTCATTCTGCTAGCAGTGCTAAAGGTTCTTTTGGTCAGTGATAACTTTATCATTGGTTTGTATGCGACTGCAGGAGGCAGAGCCTGCTGGAGTCTCAGGTAACCTGATGGGCAGCCAGCAAAACGGCATGGATGGAGAGCTTTATCTGACTCGTCTGTACGGCAGACTCCCTCATGAAGGTCTGAGGCGAACCCTGAAGAAGAGCCCATACCCTCGTTTTAGCTCTCCTGTGTCTCCTCTCGGCAGGAAACAGCACCCCCGACTGGTGGAAAGCATCAGAGGTCAGGAGACACATTCAGTCACTTATGTTCATCTGTGGAGGCTGTTCCTTTTCCTGATTGTCTTGTGGTCTGTGTCTCCTGTCAGGTGTAAGGCTGAAGTCCTGTAAGACTCAGACCAGTTTCGCTCCGGCCCTCAGTCTGTCGGCAGGACAAGCTTCCCAACACTCCCACTTTTCTTTTCACCACTCTGCTCGACCTGTGGTGAACAGTGCAGAGCGCTCCACTGCTGCCCGGGCAATCCCACTGCGTCAGTAAACCACTGGACATTGACACTCTGAGCATTACTATAATTCATGTTGCTGTCAATCCTTCCATCCATCTGTCTGTGCAGCTAGCTGAGTTTTGTAACCTGCCTTTAGTTTAAATTTATGCAGTAAACTCATATTTAGTCTTCATCAAAGGATTAACTCTGGCAGAATGGTCATGAAAACTGTGTAGGATGGAACCCTGTTTTTTCTTTTTTTTTTTTTTTTTTAAGTGCAACAATAGTTGTTTGACTCCGTGCCTGTTAAGACCCCTGGCTCTTAAATGTAAGCAACACCAGGATTTTCTTTCAAAAATCTTCTGTCCTCAGTAGCAGTGATGCTCGCTGAGGGACTTATGCATTGTTGTTTGCAGTGGAGACTGTTTTTCAGCATATTTTAGAAATCGTATTTTTGAGATGGAGAAAACGTGGCTCGCGCTCATCTGTTTTCTTTTTAGGCAGAAATTTCTACTGCATTAGTCTCATGGTTTGATAGTGGCTTGGTTGCTACAGACTCGTCTTAAGAACACATAGACGCTACAACACAAGCAGGTACCTAACCAGGTCTGTCCTACTGGCAGGAGAGGGTGTAAAAGATTCCAGTGCACATAGGTTGAAACCTTTAAATTACCTTTTAAAATGACTTTTTCGAAAGCAATTTATTTTAAGATGAATTGTGGTCATAGCAAGTTCTTTTCTCTCAAGCACTCCGGTCCTTTCCGTCATGTCTTATGGTGTGTGGTAATTAACTAAGTTCAAGAAGCAAAGCATGAAAAGCTGAGTAGATCCTCAGGTTGTAGAACCAACGTTAGTAGCAGTACGCTCAGTAGTTTCTCTGTTTCTCACATTGTATCCGATTTTGCTTCAGTTCATTGGGGTTTGAAGACATTTAATTTGCATAAAAAAATATACTTTGGCTTGAATTAGTTGGGACATCCAGTCAGATGAACAGGTGTGAAATTTCATACCTCTTTTTTTTTTTTTTTTAAATAAAAGAAACATTTATCTTTCATAATAAGCTTCATTGAAAGAAATAATGAAAGTAGTGTAGATCTGAAAATGATATCATGCATGTTTGCTTTTGTAGGTCTTCCCAGGTGTGAGCGTGTCCAGAACAGAACAGGAAGTACTGATGTACTTCCTGTTCCTCTGTCAGGGAGCAAGGCGAACGTGAACAATGGAGCCAACAGTGACCAGGTCTGTAGCAACCAATTATGCATCATAATTCTGCTCATACAGCTCAAGTTGTATGAGCAGAAGTGTTTCATCCAAACACTTTAGTGCAACCCAACGTGTTTGTTAAAGATTCCAAGCCACTCCTCATATTCGCAAATAAAATTTTAAAGGGCTAAGCTACGCATTAGGTTTTCTAATATATAAACGTGCTTGATAAGTATATCTAAGTTGTACCATTTTTGTGATCGAATTACATATAAAGTGTATTTAGAATGTTTTCTAAATATATAAGAATCATATATTTTATATATTAATACTGTGATCAAGTATGCTCCAATGAAACTTTTGGTTTATTTTAATTCCCAATGAAGTACACTTTATACGGCGCCCTCTAGGGGACATGAACTTTTTTTTTTTTTCTTTTGCGTTCCCTCACAATACTGTACTGACCATTTATGCGGCATAATTAAATACTGTGTGCCTTTCTTAGGGTGGCCGCTCTATTTTCTGCTTTAATACAAGGTTATGTGAGGTTTTTCCATGAATGTTAATATCTCTTTGTGAAATAGCTGAAGTTTTATATCTTTTCCATTAGGATAGAAAGGCACCAAAAACCTATGATATAAACAGAAACATTCCGTAAGTAGGAAAGAAATAAAAATACATCCTAATTTGAATTATTTCTGATTTATTGTCGCGGGGTAATTAGTCATCTGACAATTTTGATTGTGTCTCTGTTGTTTTCTAGTCTGAATGGTTTAAAGGGCCGTTTTTCTGTGAAGCTCCATCTCAACCTTAACAGACATAAACATGCAGTAAATAAATCAACTTTCAATCAGTTTTTGGCACCAAAGACTTGATAATAATAATAAACATGTTTTATTACTATAAAACATGGTAAACTAATGGTGTTAAATGGTGGCACTGATAACTCAGGGAATCTCATCTGTCCGTTTATCAATCAACTCCAAACCATTTCTTTGTTCTGTCACAATTATGGATTTATTCCATTTTGATTATCAGCCTCCAAACTTTGCAAGGACTGACCTCACCGCTCACCGCTTCCTCACACACACAAAGCCAGCAGGATAGTGACCTTTTCATTCATACTTGACATCACGACCACATCTACACACCCACCACCCAGGCGTCAAAGCCGTGTGCTGCTGTCATATCAATAATCACTTATTTCATTCATATGGCTCTCAGTCAAAATGTGTTTATTATTATTAACTCTTTGGTGCAAAAAACTGATTGAAAATCCATTTATTTACTGCATGTTTATGTCTGTTAAGGTTGAGACGGAGCTTCACATGAAATCGCCCCTTTAAATCATTCAGACAAGCAGCACAAAGAGACACAATCAAAACTGTCAGATGACTAATTACCCCACGACAATAACTCAGAAATAATCCCAATTAGGATTTATCTTGATTTATTTCCTATTTACAGAACGTTTCTGTTTATTTCAGGTTTTTGATGCCTTTCTATCCTATCCTAAGAAACGATAGAAAAAAAACAGGTACTTTTTAGAGGAAATGTGAAAAATATTTCACCAAAGAACAGAATATTGTTCTAATTCAATGTCCCAGCATTGCAGTGTTACTTCAGGCAAACTAACATTTCTCCTTCCTAAAAACAGTCAGGATCAATGGCAGAAGATTCCCATTCACTGCACCACTGCACTTCACACAAACCTACAACAACCAACAATGGAGCAATTAAGTACCTGAGTTTTTATTTCCATGGAAGTCTGTTTCTGCCACTCTGGAAAATAGAAATATATACCATCTCATTATAATGAAATACTATAATGTAGTATTTCATTATGTCTCATTAATATATAATGAGATATAGCATTATATCTCATTATGACAATGAGATATAATACAATCTCAATATAATGAGACACTTTCTCATTGTATTGAGATAGTATCTATCTCATAAAGATGATTATAATGCTATAATTATCATTATTATATTGAGATAGTATCTCATTGTTATAATGAGATATAATACAATATTTCATTATATAGTAATGAGATATAATACTATATCTCATAATGTAGATATGAGATACGACAATATAATATTTCATTCACAGTATCATTTCAATCACAGTATCTCATATTGAGATAACTATCTCATAATGAAATATATTGTATTATATCATTATGTCTCATTACTATGTTTGTTCCTGCTATATCTATGTAATGAGATATAGCAGGAAACAACTGCTCAGTAAATATCTCAATATATCTCAACACAATGAGATATATTGAGATATTTTTGGAATGCTTTGACCTCTCTTGGTATTGGAATTGGGAGGCCAGATGGACAAATCTGTATTATATTGAGATGTAAAACTATTTTGATATCATGACATATCAACCACAGTGGTGCCACAATTATATCTCATTGTTGTAATGAGACATAATAGTGTAGAGTATATCATAGGTTTAAAACTTTAATGTTTGTGATGCTGTCATTCATTCTGAAATGTATCTTGTTTTGTTAGCTTTTGTCTGCTTTGTGTTTTCTCCATTGATTTTGCAGTTAGAAATTTTAGATGTGTCAAGGCACTAACCTATTGACCTCTTGAAACGTCAGTTAGTATCACCTGGGTGTGGGTCAGCGTAAAGGCTGAGCCGGGCATAATTTGGCCTTCATGCCAACGGCAACATGACGGACCTCCATGCAACCAGTGGAGGTTGGTGGCATGGAGGTCTGTCTAGCGGCACCACTGTGGCTGATTGTATGTCCGATTGTCCACTGGCCTCTCTAGTTCTTAGGAAGTCCGACTTACGTGGCACCACTGCGGCTGATTGTATGTTCGTCTGTCCTCGGGCCTCTCTGGTTGTTTCGAGGTCCGACTTACGTGGCACCACTGCGGCTGATTGTATGTCCGTTTTCCTTTAGTCTCCTCTGTTTGTACGAAGTCTTCTGTTTGCAACCTGGGACTTGGTTGTTGCAAATGTCGAGCCAGGCTATTTCTGGAGACGACTGGTTGCTGGGGGGCCTCTGGTACCTGGGGGACATCTGGTTGCTGG
>VMRN01000046.1:2268204-2279770 GCA_010277015.1 Poeciliopsis turrubarensis | reverse complement strand
GGGGGCCTCTGGTACCTGGGGGACATCTGGTTGCTGGGGGGCCTCTGTTTGGGTGGTCATTTTCAAATTGTTGTTTTCCAAATTAGATTTTAACTTCCCCTCCAGGTCCCCAACCAGAGCCTGCAATGATGTTACTGTTTGCTCCAGTTTTAAAATGTGTTCGAAATTGTCTTTGATCTGCTCCTCATATTTGAGTCTAATCCTGTATTCGTCAATCATCACCTCGATCAGTCCTTTGTTTTGGGAGGCGTATTTTTCTGCCTCCCTCTTATAATATTCCAACTCTTGTAAAATTTTCTTATCCGTTACTTTGGCAGAGCTAGAAATCTTTGAGGTACCTGCAGTGTCTGAACTATTTCTTTCAGGGTCATGTTTTTTCATGCCACTTTCTCTATCTAAGATGTTTTTGAGTTTCTCAATTTCTTCCTGCTTCACTTTCACTTCCATCTCCCTTGCAATTCTTTGCTCTCTTTCTTCTTTTAGTTCTTTCCTCAAATCATTTATCTGCTTTGTCAGATCGCTGATGTCAGTTTTTTCTTGCTCAACTTCAAATGATCTTGGACTCTCAGTTGGTTCATCATCATCTTCGAAACTCAGTACTGCATCATAATCGACCTGGGTGTTTTGCTCTATCATGTCGTACCAGGAGAGTTCTGACTCTGAAGTAATCAGTTGATTCAGTTGATTCTTCATCTTTAAGAATGACGTCTTGTTTCACTGAAACTAGTGATCAGGAATGATAGTTTTGAAATTTTGAGCGTGCTCTAAAAAGTGATCTGTCACGATTGAAGTGTGGAACAGGTCTGAGAAAACACTGTCTGAGAGCTACAATCAAGAGAGAGATTCCTTTGTTGTATCACAGTGATGTCATAACCGCTGATGTCATAGAGACCACTGGAACTGAACATGTTCATTCAACCTGCTGTTTGAAAAATGCCACACAGTAGCACTAATGACATAGATGGAGGAGAATGATCCAGACTGTGCAGCTAAAAACAATGAATGAGACCTGGAGGAGGTGACCAATCCTCTGCATTAAGTTGGCAACATGTTGAAGATTGAAGGCTCACAGGTGAGCCAGAAGCCAGAACTGCTGACAGCACAGTAAACAGATATCATTCAAATGGTAAAGGAGCAGATATTGGAATGGAAATCAACTTGCACACACACCTGAAAATGCTAACTGCAGTGCTAACTGCTAAGAGAATTTAAAAAATGTACAATTACAGATCTTTACATATTTTCATGGGAATACATCTACCAAGATGAGAGGGATAAATAATAAGCATACATAAAATTATGAGTCCAAAATGGACGTCTGTGTGAATGGACCATCACACCAGATGCTGTCTGGAGATAACAAGTTGAAAAAGTCTCTTCTGCAGAGGAAGAGGACGGAGCGTTTTGGAGCAGCTCAGCCTCTCCCCACTTGAATCTGATAGAGAATTTATGAAGGCAGCTGAAGGTTAAGGGATGGGGGATTCTAGCCCACTGTTTTACTGAAAGGTTTTAATTCAGCAACATTGGAGGGACTTTGGGTTGGAGCATCCTTGTTTTGGTGATACTATGGCATCTGAACTGGATTTAACTCCAGACTTTGGCGAGGTCAAAGTGTTTTTGCATCTCAGGATGCAGACCAGTCCAGGTCTTCCACATGAAGCCCACTAATTCTTCCATGAACAGGAAGAAATGTGGTTTATTGCTGCTGGGCAGTGTTGGAAATTTCTCCAGTTTGTTTGTTTTTTACATAAAGTTTGGAACTCTGAAGGCGTTTTTGAAAATGCTCAATTATTTGTGTTGTTCTGTTTTTTGTGTTTGTTCTGGGTTCATTTATCAGTTGATCCACAACAAATAATTGCACAATTACTAAATTTGCTTAATCTTGTGTGAGAAATACTTTAACTTCTTTATTTTTTCTTACGTTGAAAAAATGCATCTGTGATTTGATGTTGACAGAAGCAGCAGGTGTTTCCAGAAAAGCCTCCATCTTCTCCATCAAACGTCACTGAGATCAAACCAGCAGAGCCTCTAAAAGATGAGGAGGATGAAGAAAAAGGTTTCCCTGGAAACAACTTTGTCTCTGTCACTGATGTCCACCAGGTAACCCCTGACATATTCAGTGAATCAGCAGCGCCTCCATTTGCTTTAATTTGAGTGTCCTGTCAGTCAGTGTCAGACTGACTGACAGGACTGTTGTTTGAGCCCTGATATGGGTTCCTCCACAGAGCCAGCCCCAACCAGCAAACAAACACGGAACATGAGCTACCAGGCACAGTGTTCCATCCACAGAGGGGCGCAAGAGAGCTCCAACTCCAAAATGTCAATGAGAGCATACCTGTAGAGGGCGAGCTGAAAGACGATCTGAAAACGCTCAACAACCTGATAAAAAAGGCTGGTTCTGTTCTGGGGATGACTCTTTTAACTTCTGGAGGTGGTGATGCAAAGAAGGATTCTTCATAAAATTAAGAACACCCCTGACCTTTCTCTTCACAAGACTGTTTTACAAAACGAGTGTCTTCAGTGAGACACTTGGTTTCTTCAGATTTGCTGTTATACGGACCTCTACTTTCCTGCGATCAGTCATCACGATCGACTATAACTCGTTGAAAAATTTGAATATGATTTACAACAACATTTAGTTTCCTTTGGGATCAATAAAGTGTTTTTGAATTGAATTGATCACAACTGGAATTAAGAGCCACAATCCAAAAATCTGAACGATCCTGGGAGAACTGGAGCGCTTCCCCTGGCCCCCGGCCCCTAACAGCAAACAGAGAACAGTGGTGTGAAAAGGCTCCACTGCCCCAGTCAAATATGACATTGATGTTATGTAATGTATTAAAAATGGGGGGCGTGGGTCGCTGGTCAGCACAGAATAACTTTTTTTTTTTAATCCTGCTAGAGAAATACTTTAATTTAACTATATCCAGCTAATTTCTTGTGGGAAAAAAATGTGTGAGTGCTCCCTCTGGTGATTTGATGTTGACAGAAGCAGCAGGTGTTTCCAGAAAAGCCTCCATCTTCTCCATCACGCGTCATCGAGATCAAACCAGCAGAGCCTCTAAAAGATGAGGAGGATGAAGAAAACGGCTTCCCTGGAAACAACTTTCTCTCTGTCACTGATGTCCACCAGGTAACCCCTGACATATTCAGTGAAGCAGCAGCGCCTCCTGCTGGACACAGATCGATTAGCATGCAGCAGCATACTGTGTTTACCTTGTTAAAAGATCAGGTCGGCCTGTTTGAGGTGATTTTGTTATGTTTCATAAATTCTTGTGATCGTAGAATACACCATCATCAGTTTGGTAGGAATACATCAATTCACCATGGCAACCGTTTCTCCCGTATTATAAAGGAAGCTCCCAACTATTAAACAAAGTGTTCTTCTGACCTACATTTTTTAAATATTTTTGGGCTGACTTCCATATCATTAGCTTTCTGAGACATTCTGGAAAATTATTGTGGAGAAAGCTTCTTTGCTGATCGTCAGGTGAAGGATGTAAAACTCTGGATATCTGCTGCCACATCAGATCAGCGTCCGTTCCCTTCAGTCGCAGTGAGAAAGTTTTTCCTCTGCTCTGCACCGATGACTCTTCAGGAGGAGAACAGTGATGTGGGAGAGGAGGTGGTGGTGCTGGAGGGTGGCCCCTTTCCGGCTCCAGTGGGGTACCACAGCCCGGCCTTCCCGCCTGAAGCCCCCTCCTCTCGCCGTGCTGAGATCGTGACTCCTGTGGCGGGCCGTGACCGGACGCAGGACATCCTGGAGAACCGGCTGGTGGAGTGGTGAGGCTGGGTCTGGACTTCACTCACACTGCTGCTGCTGTGTCTGACTCTGCTGCTGCTGCTGGTTCTGTTAAGGGTGGAGCAGCAGCTGATGTCCAGGATGATTGCTGATCTGTATCGCCCTGCCCCACCCGACCCCGCCCAGAATGACTCCACTGACCAATCAGAGCTTGAGGAGCAGAGTTTCACCTCAGATATTGGTAACACTAAATATTGGTAATAACATTGACATTCAGAATGCAATAAAGCATAATTAAAACTATGTTATGTAATAGTAATCTAATGAATAATGTATTAAAAATCCTTGAATGCATTTTTTAATACTTTCTACAGCATTATGTAGTAACACTTTTAGATTTTGCACCAATTATTACATGATTGCATTATTATGACATTATGTAATGTTCTGATCCCGGTTACCTGACTGATTGCGTCTCTGACGGGACATCTCACTGTGTAGTGACCCTTCGGGTCACATGAGGCAGCCCTGCTCTAGAGCCAGTCTTCATTCAGGAAGCTCCCTCTGCTGTTCAGCATTCATGGCGTTCTCATGGCGAGCCTGGCGTTCTCTTTCTGAAAAAGCTTCCTGCACATTTTAGAAGAATATGCATAAAAAGTCATATAATTACGTACTGGAGCATAAAGTATGACAAAATGCGTTCAAGGATTTTTTGACATTTTGCGTCAATTATTACATAGTTTTACATTTTGTTTTATTACATTTTGAAGGTTGATATTATTACATAATGCAGGTTTCATGGTGAGTTTCTGTCCTAGTTTGTGATGAACGTCTTGTCTCCACCCGCCGTGTGTTTGCAGTGGAAGCAGCAGGAGGTGGAGGTCTGCAGCTCTTCGTAGACGCCAACGTCTCAGTGGATTCGGCCTTGATCAGGCAGCTGGTGAACGAGGTTCTGACTGAAACCGTGGCCCAGATGCTGTCCCAGACTAGTGCAGTGGCTGCTGCTCCAGAACCACGACCGGAAGCACTGCAGTCAGAAGATACGGAGGTACTAAGAACTCCTCAGCTCCCTGACATGATGTGAGCTGTTTCACCTCCTTATGTTCCACATTTCTGCACCAGGACAAAGCAGCTCCACTGGTCCCGACACCAGTCCCGTCACCTCCACCCAACAGGCCCCAGCTCAGCAGAGACTCCACCCCAGCAGCCACTCCTCTTCCATCTAAACCATGCAGTCCAGATCCCCAGGACTCTCCTCAGCCAGTCACAGCTCCAGGTCTACCACCAGCAGACTTTAAAAGTCGTACTGATCTTATGTTTAAGTGTGAAAGGGCCAAAGGTTTGTAGTTGGCAAAAGTTAAGAAGCATAAAAACAGATGCTTGGAGATGTTTGGAGAGAAAATGTTTAATTTTTTAAACATCACAGTCAGTTAATGACTTGGCCTGTTGATGACCTGCAATGGTTGTTGTGGAGCCCTGGTGACGACGGCACTGAAAGAGTCTGTAGAGGACAACCATTGCTTTTCTACAGGCGATTTAGCTTCAAATAAATGCGTCTCTTAGTTGATTGTTGGATCTTCTAGATCTTTAGAATTTATTTGAAAGATTTTTACAGTCTCTTCAACTGGGATGACACAGGTTTTTACATTTCATAAGAGTGTGCTTTTAATAAAATCTTCAACTATAATTTGATTTCAGCCCAAATTACATTGATAAAATTTTTAAAAGTTGTTAACAGGCCAGTCTGATTATGCTTATTGTATAGTCCAGGTTTAATGGTCTTTCTGCTCTCCTGTAATCAGTTTGCAGGTTTATGTGGAAGTTGATCACACATTTAGTGTAATCTCTTTTAGATCTCCTTGTTGATCATTCCAGCCTGATCAAACCTTGATGACAGCCTTTTTATCTCTACATAATCTGATATATATGTAACGTCATTCTGGCCAGGATAATACTTGATTGCAATCATGCATTAATGTACTTTCCTCCACCTGTGGCCTCAGAACCTGTAGCTACGCCAGGTGCCACACCAGAACCCCGTCTGCTCGACACAAGCTCCTCTGCTGCGCATGAAACCCCGCCCCCAGCCTCACAGGGGAACCCACAAATTTCACTGGATGAGCTGGAAGAGCTGGAGTCACAGACACACTCTCTGTACGTGCCCGCAAACACACACACACACACGCACACACACATCAGGATGGAAGTGTTTGAGATTGCGTGGCTCGTCAAACACCATCCTCTCTCCTCCATCAGGCCGCTGTCTGTAGCAGAGGAGGAGCCGGCGGTCAGCAGCCCCGCTCCTGTTCAGTCCCAGCCTCCTCAAGCAGAACCCGGTCCTGCTCCTCCTCCCAGTCACCTAGAAACCAGTAGCTCCAGCAGCAGCAGCAGCAGTAGCAGCAGCAGCAGCAGTAGCAGCGCTGTAACTGCAGAGACCGAAGCTGCTCTCAAACACATCTCAGAGGGAGAGTTACTCGTCAGTGTCAACCAGTTGGCCCCTCTGACAGGTACGAGCGTCTGGAGGACCCCCGACTGCAGATCTTTAAAAAGCCTGGCCTGCTGATTCCTGTTTTGTCCAATACCATTGTTTTGCCTGAACATCACTAAATATAGCAAGAAAGTGGACGAGTTGGCAACAGTGGAGTCATTACTGTTAACTATAGACATAAACTAATGGGTGGATCAGTCAGTCAATTCTCTATCACAGGAGAGCAGAAGAAGACAGTGGCTGATATTTAGACCTGAGCCTCACATGTAACTATCAGCTGGTTTCTGATCTCCCAAAATGAAGGAAATCTGCACAGATAAATCAGGGCACACAAAGCAGCAACATCACATTACGTTTTCTGTAATTTATGTCCAGGACCTCACCTCATAAATCAGGTGCGTCTTCCCTTTATGGAAAAAAAGGTTCACATTTTTTTTCTGGCAATAAATAAGCTTTAGGCTCAGGCTGGATATTTGAGGATTGATGAATAAAAATGAGTTAAAATGCTGAAACCTGCTGGGACACATTAATTCTGCGTGTCCCAGATTTAATGTGGCATTTATGTCCCTGGTGAGAGGATGGACATAAATGCCATTGTTTTTTGTTTGTAAAAACAAAAGATTAACCAGATCTAGGGATTTTTATTGAGGAAAGAAAAATCACAAACAGATTTTCCTTTTAGATCCGAAGCGTTGCCTAACAAATAGACAAGTTCAACAGTCATTCTGTTTAACTTGTCTGAATGACTATCATACTTATAGATCATTGGGAATAAATGAAATGAAATAAACAATAATGGTCAATTATTTACTTATTGTTGGGGTTTCTTCTCAAAAGCAGTGACGGATCTGTGCGTCCCAGCAGAGCTCTGCTTCAGATCTTTTTCATTTCTTGAGGAGAAAATGAAGCAGATTGAAGCAGCTTTTTTCATGCCACAAAAATGCATTGTCAGAAAATTGATGAGAAATGCAAAAATCATGAGCAAAATTTTGTTCCTTTGTTGAGACAATTGTGTCTAGAATTGAAGCGTTCTCCTCTGCACATCCTGTGCAGTGATGAGCTGCTGCTCTGCTCCTCTGACAGCTTCATGCTGTCATTGATGGTGGAAACATGCTGATTCATCATGTCGGTCTGACTGCACCAAGTTTCTGTTTCCTTCCAGAATGGTTCCTGTTTGACAAAGATTTTGTTTTGTTCTAATCTTTGTGTTCTGTTTGTTTATGCTTTTGCTTTTGGTAGAAGATTTGACTTAAATCTCAGAAACAGAGCGCAGAAAGAGATTAAAGGGAAGTGTGACTAATTTTTTTGTTTTCTTTGTTTTTTTAATATTGTTTTAAAATCACAGATTAGAAGGTGGCTCGGTAATACTTCCTCTGGTTTTTGTCGTTTGCTTCATAAAACCAGTATGATGAAATGAGTTCTGATCCTTTCCCTGTAGCTGTGTTTTGATCTGTTTATGTTTCAGAAGAGGAGGAAGTCTGTAGCTTCTCCAGTTCCCTGCATGAGGTGGAAGACATGGTGAGTAACCCTGGACTGTGGGATCACTTCCTCCTCTGAATTCTCACCAATCAATCAATTAATCAATCAACCAATCAATCAATCAATCAATCAAACCTAGCACGTTTCAGCAACAAGGCAGTTCAAAAAGACACCACACAGTCAACAACTGAGAAAACCAGCAACAAACATTACATTTCATTGAGCGTCATCATATTATCAATACACATCAAACAATATGTTATTCCTTTTTCCCTCCTGCCGCCATGAGCTGTTGTGGTTTTGGTATCAGCAGTGAGACAATAACATAAAGATTTTTTTATAATCTGCACATTTTTTTAATCAAAATTGCCCCATAAAAGGTTATTGCTTTGTGTTTAGAACAACAGAAACTCAACCGATCAGCTTCTATGCACCACATAGAATCTGGAACAAACTTCAAGAAAACTGCGGATCAGCCAAAACACTGAGATCCTTGAAATCCAGACCAAAAAACCCACCTTAGAGTTGAGGGTTGCTTTTGAAACATAATAATTGAACATTGACCAAAATAGTCGACGTGTATTGATGATTGTAATGATGGTCCTTAACAAAATGGAACGTTTGTTACTGTTTTCTCATTTGAACTGACTGGTCTTATTTAAAGTCATTTACTTTTCCTAAGCTGTTTGGATCAAAGTCATTAAGAGCCTGTTTGTTTTGTCCCTCTGTGTCCGTCCTGCAGGCCTTTGACTCGTCCACTCTCGAGCAGGTTGCAGGTCGTGGCATTCTGCTGAGCCTGTTGACCAAGATGGATCAGGGAGTCACTCACAGAGGACAGAGACCACAGCCTGAGGTTTGCTGACCAGTTGCACCTTAAAACCAGGGTCAAGCACATTTGAAAACATGAACTTACAAACTATGAGTCTGTTTAAAGAAATCTTGAGGATTTCACTGTTAACCCTAAAAATCTAATTCCACTCTAGTGGCAAACCTAAGAAAACTCCTGAAGTTTTTCATGTATCATCGCAAAGGTCATTACTTTCACTTTCAGTTGATGGGCAGCTCAGTGTTTCAGTGATTATGCTACATTTTATTACTGAGAACTGGGGGTAAGTGAAGGGTGATAAACATTCACGCTCTGTAACCTTTGACCTGTGGTGTTTTAGGGCTCCTGGGGGAGGGAGGAGATGGAGGATGAGGTGAGTGTGGGGGAGGTGAGAGACTGCAGGCCGGCAAAACCTCCGAACCAGACCAGAGACCCGACGGGACTGGATCAAAGCTCCACCTGCGGACAGATCAGCCAGGCTGCAGGTCAGAACATCTGTACAGTAAACCTGGGCTGGTGAGGTCATAGATGTGACAGAATGCATAATATTATTTTGCTGTGTGGGATCATGGAGCTCCTTTTGAGTGAGGCTGTTACCTTCAGTCTGGAGAAACAGGAAGGACTTGTGTTTTGTCGTCTAACGTTTACATACAAAGAAACATAAGACAGCAACCTGGATTTATAAAACACTGGTAGAATTCTAGTAATATGAAGAAATAATTAAAAACAAAGAAAAGATCTTTAGTAGTGTTACATGAAGTAAAGGTTAGAGGCTAATTCCAACTACTGCTCTGTGTTACAGGTCTAATGTTGTATAAGGGAAAAGTGTAACATTAGCTGTTTCTGAAAACTTTGCATATCAGCATTTTCTGCAAACTTGCTGTGTGGAAAACACATTTTTATTGTGTTTCTGCTTCATCTTCAGTCTCTGGTTGCCATGGAAGCAAGTCTGATCTCACACCTACCAGCTCAGCGATTCTGCCATTTTCTACCAGCGTTATTCTTTAGTGTGTGTGTGTGTGTGTGTTTCTTTGCAGAGGTTTGTGTAAGTTACTGTATCCCTGTATGTTTGTATTTTATGATGATAATCACAGAAACCTGCAGACGTGTTGCATAGCAACAGTTTCTGCTGGACTAAATACTAAAACCTATAAGAACCAGGTAAAAGGCAGATAGTTTTTCCTTTGGCTTTTTAACATGTTCTGCATAAAAATGAGTCAAACTATTGCAGGGCTTTACTGTTGCTTTGTTGCCATGGAGACTCTGAGAGTAAGCTGAAGACTTAAACAAATGAGTGAATAGATTTGTCCTTGTTGAGCTGCTGTCTGTTGAGTCTGCAGCGTTTGGTCCAGCTCTGCCATCAGGTGTGGGTTTTTAAAGACGTGGATGTTACCTGTGCGGATATGTGTGTTTCTGCCTCTGTGGCTGTGCAGGCCGGCGCTGAAGCACACTGAGCTCTGTGTTCCAGAGGCCTTAGCTTTACTCTCTGCACACTCTATCCTTTCACTGCCCAACTCGGTTTCCGTTCTGCTCATGGAGCCTGTGAAAGACTCGTCTTCATTTCCCCGGTTCCCGCTGCTGCTGCCAGCCCAGAACACGCGTTCCCTCCCCCCCCACACACACTCAGAGCCCACCCAGTTCGGCCTTCAGAGTCCTGATCCCGTACAGCACTTTGTTAATAGCTTCTTGGTAAAGTCTTCTTCAAACTTTCCTGGCAGGATTGTTTTAATTCAGCAAGCATGGACTTTCTGAAGCGATCAGCATGTTTGAAGTCCTTTCACAGATTTGAGTCCCTACTTCAAAGCTGCACTGTGTAACTTTTAACTTTTAAAACATTTTTATCTTTTATTTTTTACATATTTGTTAAAACTATCACCGTGTTGTGACAGTAAAATATGAGACAGATCATCTGTGATCAAATCTGGCTTCTCCCCATGGACCTGCTGTCACCTGAACAAACACACTGCTCTGTCAGAAACAACCAATCACAGCCAGGTGGACATTCTTAGCGCTGTCAATCACCCCCATGTATGCACTCCTCACAACCTCCCCCTTCCTCTCTGCTACATTGTACCTGGTTGCCCAAAACAGAATCTGCCATGAATGGATGCTCAGGCTAGTTAGCATGATAACAGCAGATAAACGGTTTTCCTGGAGCGGTAAGTTGGAGTGTTAAGACCCTCCTTCTGGCTTTGACCAGGAGCAGAGCATACATTCAGGTCAACCAGGTTTACTTGTATAGCACATTTCAGCAACAAGGCAGTTAAAAAAAAACATAAACACGTCATACAATCAACAGTCGAGAAAAGCAGGAACAGACATTACGTTTTGTCAAGTGCCATCATTGAAATCATCAGTACACATCAAATGTGTTTGTTAATATTCCATTTATTATGGTTCAAAAGCAGCTCTAACCAGGAGAGGTTTTAACCTGATCTTAAAGAAACTCAGTGTTTCAGCTATTTGTCAGTTTCTGGCAGTTTGTTCTGCTGCTTTTCCATGTTTGGTTCTGGTTCTGGATGGAGAACAGAACCAGAAGACCTGAGAGGTTCTGGAAGGTTGATACAAGCAGCAGATCTTTAAGCTGTTCAGTGATTTATAAACTCACATCAGTATTTTAAAGTCTATTCTCTCAGTGAAGTAGATCTGGGTGATGTTTTCTATCTTCCTGGTTTCAGTCAGAACACCAGCAGCAGCGTTCTGGATCAGCTGCATCTGGAGGAGTCATTTATTAGGTTAATGTGTGCAGACACTAAAGATAAACACGTGGATGAGTTTCTCTAGATCTTGCTGAGACATTAGTCCTTTAATCAATCCTATAAAAATGTTCTTCAGTTGACAGAAGGCCGACTTTGTAACTGTCTTCATGTGACTCTGAAGGTTCAGGTCACATGAACCATCGCAACCAGATTTCAGACCTGATCACTAGTTTAGATGTAATAACTGAAGCTGTGACTCTTGATCAGTCCAAAGATGATAACTTCAATTTGTTTCTGTTCAGCTGGAGAAAGTTTTGGCACATCCATACATT
>VMRN01000046.1:2248113-2268194 GCA_010277015.1 Poeciliopsis turrubarensis | reverse complement strand
GGGTCAGTGGACGCAGACACAGACTCCTCCACCAGTGACGTCTTCTGATCAGATTCTCATGATTTCCTTCTCTGAACGCCATGGAATCATTCCCTGCAGCCTTTAATTGTTGTAAATTTGACTGATTGACTGTTTTAAATGTTGTCGTGTTCTTTCAGATTAAAAGTCACACATTTTACTTTTAATACACATTTCGTTGTCTTTCACTTATTTTAAAAAGTAGCCAGGCAGTAAGAGTCCGATTCAGCTTAAAGGAACTTCTGCGTCTGGTCTGGAAGTGAGTGGATCGTCCCAGAGAGAAGATCCCAGCTTTATATACAGCTTGTGTCAAAGGAGTCATTTTAAAAGCTGCTGCATGTTGACAAAATGTGTCGCTAACATGATGATGATGATTTTTCATGGCTACACAAAATCCTTACAGGAGAAAAGAAACCACACAACAAAATCATGTTCACAGTAAACAGACTAGCGTTTGATCAGGAGGCTGATGAGCAGGAAGTGGATGATGTTGGGCGTTAAGTGACACAGAGAGACCTCATCCTGATTAGACCTTTAATCCAAGAAAACACAGGAAGAGAAGAGCTATTGATCAGACAGTTGATTGGTTCCCCGAGGTCCTGTGTGTCTGTGCAGAGATCGATGTTCTCACAAACCAGGATTAAACGTAATGAAGCAGAGCAGGATGAACTGATCTCAGGCCTGCAGAGCTCTGCACACGTTCAGCGAAACAAAGCAGAATCTCAAACGTATACAAGTCGGAAAGAAAACAAGTCTTAGAAACGAGTTCAAGTTATACGCTGAGATCCCTGAAGCCGTAGGAAGACCAGGCTTTATGTCACAGCTCACTAACAGCTACTTAACGTCATGTAGCTACAGATCAACGTCCGAGTCGCTTTTCCTACCAAATGTTGAGGGGAAAATAATTGCTGCACTGTTGCTATTTCTAAAGAAGGGAAACTATTTTGGAGTTAGGTTGCAGCACATTAAGGTTTAAAGTGAGATTTTTCTATCCTTCCAGAAATATAGAAGGCAAATGCTGCCAAAACTGGCAATTAATATGTCTGATATTCCATCAAAAATAATAACTTTCCCATGTTATTTGATTACATGGTGTGAAATAAATGATCATTTGGCGGTATTAATGTTTCATTTTATTTTCAAAGTTGTTAACTTCCATTTTTGCTCATTTATTTTTTCTCATTTTTCATATTCTGAAATTATAATATATGCTTTTATTTACCGTCACATTGTTTCATTTCTGATTTTTTTTTCTTTTTCTGGCTTTTTTTTTTAAAAATGTACTCACTTTTTATTTATTGTTTTCTTGTATGTTTTCTTTTTGCATTTTCTCTCCTGTTTTCTTTGTTTGTTTACAGATTTTCTCATTTCCTCATTTCCTCATGTTCTCTTTTATTTTCCCTTCTGTGTGAGACATGAAGGGAAGAAGATTGAAATAAAAAAAACTTTTATTTCGGTAAAAAAAAATAAAAATAATAATAATACAGCATTTTGTTTTATTTTATTTTGAGGTTCTTGAGAGCGAAACTGCTGGTGACGTCAGCTTTATGGGCGTGTCAGTCTGTGAGGGGGCGGGGCTTAGGGTGGTCCACCAGGCGTCGGGCGTCAGAGTGTGCAGAGCTGCTGGAGGATCCTCTGCGTGGAGGATGCGACGCTTCCTCCCGTGGATTCCCCGGTTCCTCCCACCCACGGTCCACGGGCATAAAGGGATCCACTTGATCCCGCGTTCCTGTTAGATCACCAGCTGGTTCGGGATCTGCTCGGGTTCATGCACCGGGTCTCGCCAGCTCGGTGAGTGTCAGTGGGTTACATTTCCTTCCCCCCCCCACACACCACCGATGCTGCAGGGCGCAGACGGAGCCTCAGCCGCTGGACATGCCGTTGTTTGCAGCCTCTAGGCGGGAGGGAGACGGCCGCTGCGGCCGGCACAGGGCGCCGTCGGACGGGGAGCGGCTGCGCTCCGTGCGGGAGCGGCTGGAGCTCATGGTGTCGGTGCTGGGAGAGCTGGAGTACCTGCGGCACCGGCAGCAGCTGCTGGTCCTGGGCGCCCTGAAGGAGGAGGCGAAGGAGGCGAAGGAGGCGCGGAGCGACGCTCAGCTGAGCTGCGAGGAGAACATCCTGGTGCTGCGGAAACAGCTGGTAGGTCCAAACGGTCCGGACCGCAGAGAGGCTCCGATAACCAGCAGGCTCGGCTCAGAAGGACAATAGATCATCCATCGCTTTGTGCCTTTTTAACTTTACCTGTTTGCAGTTTTCATTTCCGGTGTCTTAAAGCTTCAGATTTTATTCAAACATCATTTTTTCCAAATTTCTTAACAGATATTTTTCTTCATCTTTCAGTAAGAGTTTGACTTTGTTGTGCTTTTTTTTTGTTTGTTTTGCATTTCTCCAAATCCAAGATTCTTTTTTTGCTTTTATTTCCCAAAGCTTAGGCCTTCCTCTGGTTAATATGCTTGATAAATCTTTGCTGAGGTTAGGAAGCTCTGCATGCTGGACCAGCAGATCAGTGTTTGAATGCAGTGGTGCTGCTGACGGAGGTCAGGCCAGGAGCTCCAACCATCAGCTGCTGCTCCTCCACAGCCACCGGGTTTCATAAAGCACATTGCACAGCCAGGAGAATCCGGGACAGACCCAGAACTGTCACAGTCCTCTAATCAAACCAGGAATCCCATGACCCAACACTGACCAACACCTCTGAGTAGAAGCTTCTTAGTTCTGTCTCTGTTTTCAGCAAATCTCATTTATTGTGTTACATCGCAAAGATAATCCCTCCCCCAAGTCTGTAAGGACAGGCAGGCTGATCATAAAGTGGCAGCTGGTAATCAAATTGTCTGAATGTCTGTCCTTGCAAACAGAACTGATGGACTATCAACAAGTTCATCTCTTAAAGGGGCAGTATCACGTAAAATGAACTTTTCTGAGCCTTACATCATGTTACAATGTTATTCTAAAACATACCTGGAGTGTTGATTTGATTCTTTGAGAAATCCTTTCATTTCCGTCACTCATCACTCAGCTGTGTGAAACACCTGGGTGGACCCAGCTTCACCTTCAGGAGCTGCGGTTTCCAAGCTTCCGCCTCACTGAGCAGCCCCGCCCTGTGACTCCTCCACTCAGCTCCTTCAGACTAGCTAGCAGCAATTAGCAAACATCTGGTGGAACTACGCGTCATTGCAGGAGCTGCTTCTCAGTGTGACGCTGGTAAAAATGTTGTTAAAGGGTTAATAGAGTAGCCATATTGTGATGATTTCCTGAAGGCGGAGTTTCAGAGAAGCATGAGCTTCTTAAAGAGACGCTTTCCCAATTTCAAGGAGTTGAATATTGAAGTAAAATTTCTTTTCAGGTGTATTTGGTATGTATAATATTTTTCTAACAAATGAAGTTAACATAGTTACTTGACTGTCCTGTGAAATGATATTATGTGGCTGTAAAATACATAAAATTGACCTTTTAGCGATGATGAAACATCGTTTTGTTACCATGTTATCTCACGGTATATTTGATAATGGCGTTCTGCACAGGCTCCATCTCAAGCTGGCAGAGATGGTCATGAACTGTAACGTTTGTCGTGCTGTGAAAGGCCCAGAGTCTGAGACGGACCTACACTGTAAAAACCAAACTATAGAATTTACCCTAAAAAAGTGAGGTAACAATTTGCACTGTCCCCGTTAAGGTATATTCAGTTAAATATATTGAGTATTAAGTAATTAACTTAGACATGTAAGAAATACTTTAAAAAGTTGGGTAAAATGTACCTCATATTTATGGTTAAATTCAACAAGTATTTAGTCAGTTAAAATAGGTAAAAATTTGTCTTGTTTGCTAGTAAATCTTAGCTGAAAATTAAGAGTTAAAGTTAACTGAAATCACTGAGTTACCTTTACTTATTCAGGTAAGTTAAAATGTAGCCCCAAATAATAGATCGAGATTATACACTTTTACAATTATTTTATTCCAAGAAGTCATCCAAAAAAAAACAACACAGAATTAAGTACAACACAGCAGTGTCAAGCAAAATTTCAAATAATTAAACCGCAGTATAACATCTTCAAATATTTTTTCAGTAATGTAGGACTATAAAACATGTCAGACATCCAATCTCAGAAGGAGTACATCAGAGAAAAGGACAATTTCGGAGAACAGAGAAAATTAAAGGAGAAGTGAGGTGCAAAGGATAACTTATGGTGTCTTGTGTTTCCTCAGCCTCACACAACAGTGACAGAGCAAATCTTCAGATGTGCAGGTATATTTAAACAAAACAAATAACAGAACTGCCAGCTATAACACGACATTAACAATAAATGAATAAAGTGCAGTCCAACAGCGTAACACAACATTTAGACATTTCAAAACACATTTTATAACACACTGAGCTAATGGCTACATGTTGTCTCTGGATAAGTATTTAATGCAAACAAAACCTTAAGAGTTGAAGCAAAGTGTGTGGAGCAGAGGACAGAACAGAACACAAATATAAAAAAAACTATACCTTAAAACTCTGTCCAGACAAAAGATCCTCTTGGAACAAGACAGAAACTGTATGTCTATTGCATGAGCTTGTTCTTGAGGCTGTGGACCTTCTTCAGTAGTTTTGCCCCATCAATTTCCAAAAAATGTTTTTGAAAAGCTTCAATGTGTTCTTGAGCTGCTTTGGATAGTCAAAGTTGAGGGCATATATGAGTCCCATCAGCAGTACACATGCCTTTGTTCGGCTTCCACATCCTTCCATCACTTGGTTTCCCTCAATCACAATCGACACATCTGATGGATCCTCCTCAGCCAAGATGTTGTGCATCACGATCACCTTCATTGTTTTGTCTGTGTCGTCCTCACATTCCTATATGTTAAAAATAAGGAAACAAAAAAGATGCACATTTAAAATTTTATTGAAGATGCTGTTTCCATACATTTCAACGTATCTAAAGGAGAGCAGAGGGTAGTGATCAGAAGATAGAAGGAAAAGATGAGAGGACGAAAAGGAGTGAGTTAATTGATCATCTGTTTTCAAGGACATACCTGGCATTCATGGAAAAGATCTTGTCTTTTACCAAAGTAGTTAATGAGGCAGCAGACAACCGTATCCCTTTTTTTCTCAATGCTCTATGTCTGTAGGGAGATGCAATTTAGTGAAAAGACTGTTAGTGGAGAGTGGGGAGAGATTTCACACACTAAGTTGGTAAGGAGCTCAACTTTGTGCACAACAAAGCAATTATTTACAAATTATTTCAATTTTTAATTCAGGTATATCAATAATGACATATTTCTGAAAATAAGTAAATTAACATTAAATTAAACGCTGGATGAGCGTCCTGTTTCCATGACGACTGACCGGAAAAGACGTGAAACACGTCATCTTTACATGAGTCTTTAGAGTCCCGTTTGTAAAAATAAAACTATGAGAAGTAACGCTAAACTTTAACAACTTAGACACACGTACGCAGGCATGCAGGTAAACTAGACAGAAAGTCATTTGGTTTTTAAACAGACCGCGGCGGAGAGCGACTCCAGCAGCCATGTTAGCTAACTGAGCTAACCGGTCAACAATATAAAACACGGCAGGCATTTCATATGTTGGCGACATATTAGTATTAGTATTTTAAGACGGAACTTCTCATGTGTGGCGAAAATACACTAATTAATTGTTCATCAGCAAATTATTTGCTGCCTGTGTCTCGGTGCAGCGTGAAGTGGGAGCAGAGACCTGCAGATACTTAACGACCATTATACCTTAACCACACTGGCAAAAGCTGGACTATCCCCTGTAGTTCAGCTTTAGCGTTAGACTAGTTTCTATCCTTAAAACCAGCGGTAAGAAACAGTCATTCATGCTGGCTAATCTCAAAAGCACCGCGAACAAATTGAAACTACCTGTTGTTGTCCAGACAGTTAACAGCAATGTTGGCGCCAGGGAAAAATTCAAATTTTGATGTACAGTATTGGCATGTTACAGAGATGCACATCGAATATAAGTGAAGTATCTCATCATTTGTAATGTTAGATTTTGCATTCGTGCTATCATTCACAGCACAACTATATTAATAGCTTACCTTCAGCTCACCGTTCGATGGCAGAGAAGATGCAGACTTCCTTGTCCAGTTTCTCTTTCAAAAACGCGGTCTGACGCTTGCGCAACTTTGGAGCACCGGACTTAAGAATCGGGGGTAGATTTTACTGTAATTTCCTATCTAATAGTTTTTAATGTTAACGAATGGGTAGCATATGTAGAAATTACCCAACATTTCTTCGTTCATTGGCTACTTGAAAAAATACATTAAAATTTACATGATTTTTATGGATCATATTTAACACTCGCCAAAATCACTTTTTTCAGTGTACTGGACGAGTTCATTACCGGGGAGACCGTCCACTGCTCCGAACGTTCATCATTTAAATGATGAACTTTAAATAGTTTGGAAATGTCACCCATCCATTAGTTCTGGGACTGGCTCCTGCTGTCCATGTTGTTCCTGCCATCCGGGTCTCAGTTCATTCCACTGGGTTTGTCTTGCTGAGCGCGTCAGCTGGGTGTGTTTTTCTACAGCAGCTGTTTGTTGTTTTTAGGATTGAATGTCTGACTCTGACAGGATGAGTGCTGTCAGAGAATGTCTGCTATCTCATCAGCTCGTTTTGGGGAGTCTTCCCTGCGTTCCTCGCTCTCCGCTAGAGTCTGGAGCCGAATGTGGCCGTTAAAAAGCATGAAGAGTTTGTTGCTTTTGTTGCCTCTGTTTTGTATAGTTTGTGTGTGTCGGGATGAAGGGTGTAGAACACAGTCTGTGGTTCATATTGTAGGACTTGATCAGTGAACTTTCCCTTTACTTCACTGCTGATTCAGTCTTATTTTCGTGAGCGTTATGCGTTTTCCATTATCTGTCCGGATGCTGCGACTCCTCACTTCTTCTGTTCCTCAGAGTTGGGTCAACATTAGACTGTAACTTTGGCATTTGTGCATTCATTTAGAATCTTCTGTGTCAGCATTTTTATCAAATTGAAACATTTCTTTTTACTATCCGTCTCCAGTGGTCCGATAAACGGCAAAGACTTTTCTGACATTGGAGTGATTCCAGGATGATGGAAGTCCGCTTCGATCAAAGTCTGACGAGCTGTTAGCTTCAGACTCGGTAACCAGCTGATCTGGATTCAAACTAAGCGCAAACAACAGAAAAACAAACATGGAAGAGTTATCTGATTGAGATGAGGTATTAATGTCTCCTCCTCCATGCATGAAGCTGTTTCTGAACTGCAGAGCTCTAACAGACTGCTGCGTCCTAAACGCACAGAGGAGCATTAACGTTGCTCCTTCCTCCAAGCAGCCGTTACATCACTGCTCCCAACAAACTAAGTGACTGTTTACATTCTGCATTTCACAATTTCACTCATTTAAACAACCTTTCTGCTGGTAATGGCACATTTCCGCTTGTACAGTTTTATTTTCATATATTGAAAACAGACTATTTAATGCACAAATACACAAATTCTCATTTTGGGCTTTTTTTCAGAATGATTCTATTTAATCACACATTCCTTTGGATCAGAGTATGCCATGTTTAGATCCTTTTATCTTTGTGTTCCCTGATGTTCCTCAATGTGGGACAGTAAAGGATATTTCTACTCTATTCTAACAGCTTCCTTCCTCTGAACAGACCCTTCCCTCAACTTTCTTCAAGTTTGAGTAAAGACAACAGCAGCCTTTCACACCAGCATATGTCCCATGACTAAAAAAAACTTAAAAAAAAAACTCTTGTCAGGAAATCAGGATGTATCTTTCTGCTGTTTTTCAATTCTAACTGGCCACTGAACAAATCTAGTCCAGAGTTGAGAGTCACTCCTGTAACTTTGTCAGCAGAGCAGAGTCATCTCCTCTGACGTGTGTCAGTGCTTCTGCTCTCGGTGAGCTCTGGAGGTAACGTGTTGTTGTTGTTGCTGCTGGAGGAGTCACGAGTTCAGCAGCAGCAGCAGCAGCAGGATCATGCAGACTGGTTGCCATTTTCTTTCCCAATTACAAAGCGTGTCCCTCGTGATGCCTGCAGTGCGTCCTGTTGTCAGAGCACAGCCAGTCTCAAACTCAGCATATTGTTTTCATCTTCGAAACAGACATTAGACATTCATATTTTACACTGTTTTTTTTTAACATGTCAATGTTGGAATCAGCACATCACTACTGATGAACTGGTGAAAAAACCGCATTAAACTGGTGATAAAGCTCAGCGTCTTGCAGTGTTGGTACCTCTTGAATCTTCATGTCGCAGATCAACATGGAGAAGCGCAGAATTATTGGGTTGAAGGCAACGATCAATTTTGCTCCCAAATAAAAATCTGAAAAGTGCGGTGTGCACTTTTATTCAGTCCTTCTGAATCGATGCGCTGCCTTTCTCTCCAGTTACAGCTGAAACATCCAGCTTTAAACATTATTCTTTGCAAAACAGTTCAAGCGTGGTCCGACTGGATGGAGAGCATCCAAGAACAGAAATGTTCAGCTCATGCCACAGATCCACTGATTAGCTGTAGATCTGGAGCTTTTTAACAAATGATTGTGTTTTGTTCTGAACCAGCTCTGACTGCATGGACCTCCTGACCCGTTTCAAGTTTCTACTGACGCTCCTCCTGTCAGGTTCTGTGGGTGGACAGTCTGTCCTGCTGCTCTCCATGTCCAGATGACGGGTTGATCAAAGCTGCTAAATGTTCAAACTTAGGAATGCGACTCTGGATCTAACTCTGCTTTAAACGTCTTCAGGAGTTTCTCCCTGATCCGCTGCTTGTTTTCTAGCAAACCTCTGAGGCCAGAAACGGAACCGCTGCATCTAGATTTAGATAAAATGACCCACAAATGAAGTCGAGCTACTAATTAGCAGATGTTGTAAGGCGATCGCTTGTTCTAGATTTTCTGTGTATCGGAGTAAATCGGGATGAGAATAAAAATGCACACTGCAATTTAGATTTTGTTATTAGCAACTCTTGCATGACAACAATCTTTTCTTTCTGTATCACAGTTCAGCAGTGCTTTCTGCAGATACGTTTTGAAATCTGAGTGCAGGATTGACCCGTTTGAATTTTGAGCTCTGCGTTCTGCTCAGTGGGAGTTGCTGTGATCCACAGAGGCTGCTGTCTTTCCCTTCGTTTTTCATTCAGCCCTCAGTGGACTGAAGCAGGTTCACACAGGATATTGAATCAGATGCTGTGGTGGTGGGCGGAGCCTGAGACTCGTGGCTCAGTGTTGGTTTGGCTGTGCGCGCTGACTCGCACCAACATAATGCATCCACAGCCTGAACCTTTAGCTGAAAACCTTGGAGCAGCTCAAGTTCCTTCGTACTGTCGCGCACCAATAATCCCTCGGATTTGAGGTCGTTTCCATAGAGACCTGCTGCTAGTAATGATGGCGGATCGGTGATCAACCAGCAGCTGTGTGCTTCAGTTTCTCTGCAGCCGCTCAGTTGTAGGAATTTGGCACATGACCTGCAAGCAGAGCTGCATAGCCCACATGTTTTCCATCCCACAGCGGCGGGGCGGGGCCGCTCCAGACTGTGTGTCTGAGTGTGTGTGTGTGTGCCTGTGTGTGTGTCCACTGGCTTCACTGCACAATGTAGGGCAGATTTAGCAGGACGTTATCGTCAGGCTTTGTCTTTACTCTCGAGAATGTGACAGAGTCGATAAAGACGAAAAGCAACGTTGACTTTGCAGCTGAGTTCGCGAGACATTCACTCCTGCAGCTTAAGTGTGTGTCTGTAGTCTAACGTGTGTATTTGCCTCTATCTGGGTCCACGCAGAGGGACATTGTTAAAGTCCAACATGTGTCCAGCATTCGTAAGCATTGTAAGCCATGTTCTACCATGGAGTGTAAAGAAATGCAACAACTCAAACAGTGCAAAGTAAATCTACAAGGTTGTTTTATACAGATTCGCACCTTTTATCTCCTGTTTTTACAAATGTTTCTTGCACAGATCATGCTGCCTTTCACAAAATCAGTCAAATCAGCTTCCATCTGTGTATTTAGCCAGCTTAGGTTTATTTGGCGGGGGTTTTTTTTGTTGTTTTTTTCTTTTACTAATTTTCTAGATTTTAGACGTGGAAATGATCAAAATATTCTCCATCAAACCTGGTTTCAGTTTTATGGTTGCTTCACAAGAGGAGACGACGGAGCCTGAACTGTGTGTTTGTGTCTCAGAGCTGCCTGAGGCGAGACGCTGGAGTCATCAGCGAGTTACATGAGCTGGACCAGCAGATCAACGAGCTGCGACTGGAACCGGAGCCGTCACATGACCAGCTGGAGACCGACAGCCGGCCCAGCTCAGGTAGAACCCCGCACGACCTTCAGCACTTTTATCATCACGCAATACGCACAGGCCTGTCACAGTAACAATAAATTACCCCAGAGCTTGTTCACAATAAAACATAACTTTGTTGTTTTGAGTAACAATAATGCAAGAACACAGTCTCAGAGATCAATAAACTTTACATTTTGATGAGCATTTAAACATTGGAACTGGAAGACATTTTAAATATCCCAAATAAATAAACAAAACAACAGAAACAATAAATAAAATGAATTCTGAATTCTCTGTAGGCAAAATTGTCTTTCAAAAAGGGATAATTAAAAACCAAAACACCAGACTGAAGAGCAGTTTTGGTGAAGAGAGGAAAAAAAATGCAATTAATCGATTTCTTGTTTATTGTGACAGGCCTGAATACAAAACCGTTTGGATTTCAGTAATGAACCGGACAAAAACCCAGAAGGATTTATTGTTTCACTGCATTTTGAAAACACAAATATTTCCACAAAGACAACAATGATGGTGATGATATGTTCAAGAATTATGAAGACAGAAATATTTTTGCAAATCTGATTTTGAAATTCTTAATAATTTCTGTTATTTTTTTGGAGGGGGAAAAAAAATCTAATTTTGAGATTAAATGTGTATTAATATGAGATAATAACTCAAAACTCAGAGAAGAAAAAAAAAAGAGATTTATAAATGTTTGTGAGGTTTTCACTTAATTTTAACAGAGATCCAGATAAATTCACTGGGGTTCCAGGTGTCCCCTATATGGTGACTCCATTTTGTTCCTAGAAAGATACGATACAATCACATACTCAACTAGTGTTTATTTTTTTAAAAGTCCAAAAATATTAGCGCAGTTTAACCATGCTGATTTTACTTATATAGTCCAGTATCTGCAAGAACTGCAGGAAAAAGAATCCTTGGGGCCCCTAAACCGCAGGGCCCTGGCCTCTGCTCTTGCAAGGCCTTTCTAACATCTGGACCAGAACACAATTGATAGTGAAGGTTGAAGTTGGACCTTGAACAGATGAAATATTAGAATATCTATCTTCACCACATGATTGGCGATGACAGGGTCAGTGCGATGTCCTCCTGTCAGTTCAGACCAGATTATGACCTTTGACCTGTTCTCTCCACTAGGGTTCTATGAACTGAGCGACGGGGCCTCTGGGTCTCTCTCCAACTCGTCTCACTCTGTCTTCAGCGAGTGTTTCTGCTCGACCACCGACGCTGAAGGATACTTCCTGTCTACAGGTACTTTGACTCAGTCTGAACAGGAAGTCATCGCACAGTCAGCAAAACGTTTACCATCAGCGTTAACATCGTACCTGAGTGTAACCACACACACTGACAGGAAGAGGAGAGTTGTGTGTGAAATCCCTGTAACGTTCTCTGAAGCTTGTGACAGAATATCACATTTTGGACCTTCCAGCCTCCCTGCTGACCAGTGGATGTTGACCTCCTTCAGCCTCTGACTGTACATGGAGAACAAGCTTCAGATGATGCGTCGCTATAACATGGCGTAGGAGGAGTCGCTCTGACCGTGGAATGACACCTGTTGTTTGGGCAGCTGTGCTTTTAAGAGACTTTGAACGGGGTTCTGCCGTCAGGCCGCTTGCCGCGGGGTCCCGCTGCCCCGCTGCCCTGCTGCCCCGCTTTGTTGAGCTTCCTGTTTGAAATGAAAAGCACAGGTTAGATTTTCTCAAAGCGGCGTTCTGGTGAATAGCAGCAGAAAGTGTAGAGACGCCGGCAGCTGGTGTGAGAGAGGCTGAAAACAAAGCTGCTGCATTCTCTGATCTTATCTCTGATGTCAAAGCGTCTTCCATGTTCACACTGCCAGCACATTTGCAGCACATTACGCACTTATTTAGAAAGAAGAATCTCTGTGGGATATGTAGAGGGCTTGACAATGAATCAGTAGAATAGAAATATTCTTCATTGTCCCTTAGTGGGGAAAATCCAGGTGGAACAACAGCAAAGTAACATCAAATGACGTAGGGTCACACCAAGATAAAAGTACTAAAAATATATTTTAATAGTGCATACTCTGATCCGAAGGACTGTGCAGCTGCATAGGATCAGCCTTTTCATTTACATTTTGAACGATTTTGAAAAAATAACCATATATTGCACTGTAAAGATGAAATTACATTATGACATGCTGTGCAATTATCAAAAACAAGATACTCCAATCCAAAGAAACGTGCAACTGAGTAGAAAAGTGTTTTCAAAATATCCACAAAATGTGGATGTATATTTATGAATTTAAAATACAGAGTATTTACACTATCATCACCTTCTTAAGATGAAGTGTTTGGTTGTTTTTTTTGTTGTTGTTGTTGCAAAGAGTCATTTTGGCAGAAAAAGCACCACCTGTTTCTCCCAAAATATGTTTTAGACAAAAATAAACACTTTTGGTGAAAAAAAAAAAGAAAGAAAGAAAGAAAGGAAAGCGATGCTGCATGAAAATAAAACAGAGATGAGTCCATTCTAGCAGAAATGTTCTGTGAAGTGACTGAACCACTTCCAGCACCTGGATAAATGGAAATACTTGTTGAGTTTGTCGGGAGCAGCGATGGGTCCAGAGCCTGACAGCTGACCGGAGGAGGGATCCACCACACCGCTCCTTTGTGCTGCTGGGATGCAGCAGCCTGTCACTGAATGCTCACGAATAAATAGACAGAAGACTGAAATGCTTGAACACATGTAGAATTATCAGTGTTGCCACACCGCTTGTAGAAAGTCAGGCAGAGAAATATTTTTATCTGAAAAGTTGTAATGTTACAGAGAACAACTTGTAGTGGGGGAGGGGAGTTAACGCTGCAAATGCAGTTTTTAACGTCCAGGAAAGGAATGACATCAGAAGCCCCCCCCTCCCCCCACTGTCTCTGTAACCCCCATAACCTCCAAAGTCCAAGTCGGGTCACTGAAAAAAACATTGCGTCAGTAAAAGCATCTTGTCTGCGTTGTTGTTGGTTATTAATATTAACCCTAATTGAACATTTGACCAATTAGATTTAACATTTTATCAACCGTTTCTTTTCATATTTTAATGTTCATTATAACATGCAAGGAACTGTTGGAAGAGCTTCTAGATTGCTTTGACAACCGCGAAACCATATACCGAGTTAGAAATGTAAATGTGCATTTAAGACAGAAAGATTAATATCAATTGAAGTCACATTATTGAATCATTCAATAACAGTGGATTAATCTGAGAACAGCATGTGGATCAGAAATGAGCGAAGTCCTTTCAGACATAAACTCTGACATGCATGAAGAGAACGGCGTGCACACACAGGGTTAATATTCCCAGCACTCTGTCTCCACTGAAAGGAATTTTCCACTTACTAATGCCTGAGTGTTCAATCTGCAGCCTAACCAAACAGAGTCAAACCTCACTCAGCCTCACTCAGCAGACCATTAGACCCTACTTCCTGCAAGCTGTTGGCACTCAGCAGATCAGCAGCATGAAATAAACTCGCAATAAGTCAGACCGTCCGTGTTTGACACTGTGTTCAATAGTCCTCAGTCGTTGAACGTGTCGACGTTCACCATGATGCACGGCATGCTGTGACGGGGAACAGCTTGCAGCTGTCTTTGATTCTGCCTTCTTCGTCTTCTGAATGAATAAAGTGAAATTCTTTCTGTTTTCAGAGGAGCTGGCCAGCTGTTTGGAGTATGACGTGCTGGTTGGAGGATTTTATGACGACCTGGGTTCCTCCGGCGTTGTCCGCCGCTCGCTCTCAGCTCCTCACCAGGCTTCTCTGGAGGCTACGTCACTGGCTCCCACCGACTCCCCGTCCAAAAATCTCTGCAGTTTTTTCCCCAGAAACGCGAGCGACGTTTACAACTACCGGAGCCCGTCACACGCTGCGGCCGTCCAAGGCTCTGCTCTTCTGCAGGTTTCTGGGGACGGAGGTCAGTCCACACATGAAGCTGGTGGTGAATGTCTCAAAACAGAAACCTTCCCCGTGCTCGGTTCTGCTTCAGGGACTCTCAGACCTCAAGGCTCCACTTTCCAAACTCATTCCAGTAAACACCTGGAGAAGTACATCTTTGGTCTGCTGCAGCGCAGGGCCCAGCCCATTAGGGCCAACAGACCCAGGACCAACATCAGCACGGACCCTCTGAAGGGCGTCGTCCGTCAGCCCAGTCTCTCTTTGAGACAAGTATCTGCTCCCTGTTCTGGTGCTGAAACTCTGAAAGGGTCTGAAATAAAACCTGTGATCCCTGCTGGAGAAACCTCAGCAGAAGTCATGACTGTCTCATCTTCTCTGAGGCAAAGCTCTTCAGAATGCAAAAATGAAGAGAAGGGCACTCAGAGAGTTCCCCCTGATGATGCTGACGTCATGAAAATCGGCTCCAAGGTCAACAAAGACGACTCAAACTCCAACCAGCAGAACAATTGTTCTGTCCCCAGTCGGGTCAAGAGCACCAGCACGAAGAGACTCATTAGCAAGACGGGCAAAGGGTCTCTTTCGCTCTCAGGTGCTTCTGTCCCAAATCTTCTCCCAGATAACACGGTTCAGAGAAGTCCAAAATGTAACTCCTCTGACAAAGAGACGAGTCAGCCATGTTGCCCTGTTGACCGAGAGCAGATCGTCAAATCAGTTCTAACAGCTAAAACACAGACTGGTGCTTCCAAGAAGCCTCTGCAGAGCGGCCCACCAGAGGAGAACGAGTCAGAGCTGGTCCATTCCAGTGCAGAACCTTTTGCTCAGAATCATGATGAAGACATAAGAGTGGTAAGAAGAAGTCATGTGGGGAATGGCAACCTGGCCAAGCAGCATAACGGTAAACACCGCAAAGGCAACAGCAGGAATGTTAAGATTACCAAAGTGAAGAGCTCCAATAGAACATCCGCCATGTTGGCTTCTGAGCGTAAGGAGGTGCCTTCAGAGAAAAACGAGAAGTTCTGCTTCAACCCTAACAGGGTTCTTCAAGTAGACGATGGAAGCTCCAACCACGTCAAGGTCTCCAACAAAGGAACTTCATCAGGCTTGAAAAACGTCTCCAGCACTTTGTTAGCTGGAATCCCAGACAAGCAAGCCAGGTCAACACAAATCAGTGCGAGATCAGGAGTATTAAAGCAGCATTACCATGGCAACTACCATTCCCATCTTCCCCATGGACGCGAACAGGTCATCGTTGTGGCCAAGCCAAAGTACAAGAGGAATGATTACAGGCCCCTGCGTGCCATCATGGAAGTACCATGCGACGGTGCGAACAAACACGGCCAGTGGCGGCAGAGAAAGAAGGTCGTCAGAAACTCTGCGGCCAAAACATACCCCACCACTGGGGGGCAGCAATGCAATGCCAGCGTTGCAGGAAGTGACTCAGAATATTCAGCCGAGTGCGTCTCACTCTTTCACTCCACCATTGTGGACACCAGCGAGGACGACAGGTCCAACTACACCACAAACTGCTTTGGGGACAGCGAGTCCAGCGAGGAGGAGTACGTGGAGGAGAACACCACCACTACAGACACTGAGGAGAGTGTAGGAGGAGGCCCTGGAGGGGGCGGGGCTGGTGGGGCAGGCAGGCACCGGGGTCAGCTGAGGACGGCTCGGGTCACAGTAGGGAAACTGGAAATGGACCCAGCTCAGACTAAGACCTTCGTTAAGATTAAGGCGTCTTACAACTTGAAGAGGAAGATCCTCAGATTCAGGTCGGGTTCACTCAAACTCATGACCACGGTGTGACCGGACCAGAACCAGACCAGCTGGTTGTCTGACCCAGGTACTTCTGTTGCACCTGAAACAAACCAAGTGGTAGAAAAGTAGAAGTAAGATGGAGTTGGAAGGTACATTCAACATGCCAAGCTACGGAGAGAATCAATTCAACACCTGACATTTCTATCATCTCCATCATCTCCATCCTCATCAGACTAATGGAAGAGTCCAAACCATCTGATGAAACTTCCTTTCTAAACTTCTTCTTTTGTTGTTATAAAAAACGTAGCTGGCAAACATTTAAACATATGAAATCTAGGTTTCTAAATTTACAATATGACATGGTTGACATTTCGACAAATGGTACTAAAATGTTCTGAAGTCCAGAGACTAAAGAAGCCTCACATGGAAACGCAGGTCAGCTAAACTGAACCCAGTTGAAACCAAACGGATCACAACATTCTGCAACATTTTGGCATATTCCCAACAAAACAAACATAGAAATGAAACAAATAAACGTTACTTTCCTTTGTTGATCTGGTGGGTTTTTGGTGGTTTGATGTGAATGAATAAATCGCCAGGCACGTCTCATTCTTCTTCCAATGTTGCCATTCGACTTGAAATGCGATTTAAGAATGTCGTTTCAAAATTCCATAAATATGTTTATTAGTTCCTATTTGTTTATACTGGAAAGCATAACTGAGAGAAAACCTGAAAAACATCTTTGCATCCAAATTGTAACTAATTTGGCCAGATCCTGAGGGTTATTGTCCATCTGGAAAACCCATTTGTGCCTTCTTTACCCCAATGTATCGATGGTCACCACGGCAACACGCACTGGTTTTAGTCTCATCAGACTACAGCACGTCTCCAAAAATTGAGCTCTTTATCTCAGAGTTTACTTGCAAGCTGTAATCACATTTTCACATTACTTTTGGACTAATGGCTCCTTCCTCCCTGAATGGCCTGTCTGTCGGTGCAGAACTCGTCTCAGTGGATGTTGACGCTCAGCATTGTGTCCAGCTTCAGCAGCTTCGCAAGGTTCAGAAAACGTCTGGGGTTGATTTGTGCATCTTACCTGCAAATCCTTTCACCTCTTTAAGACAGGAGAGGTGATGGTTGGACATTCTCATGCCGTTTATTCTCACACATGATTGTTTGAGCAGCTGAACGTGGAACAGTCACTTCATTTTCTCTGGTGCAGGTCAAGTCAGGTAACTGCAGATGTTTTCTGTATTTGTGTGTGTGTGTGTGTGTGTGTGTGCGTGTGTGCGTGTGTGTGTGCGTGCGTGGACAGGAAGCTGGCGTAATGCAAGCATTATCCTGAACGTATAAAGGGAGGCCATTCTGGCTTCAGGGGTTGTGAGCGCTATTCAATTTCTTGTGTTTTTATTTTCATTTTTTCCGTCTTGAAGCCTGGTGGTTAAAATATGAAACGTTCTGCCGTGTTCAGTGTTACAAATCCATCACCAAGATTCTTGGGCTTTTGAAAAGCAACGCAACTCGGGAGTAAAGGAATTTCTTATTAAAGGTTGTTTTGAAGCAACTTTATTTGCTAAAACTTGCTACTTTCTGCTCGTGCATTAGCAGCATTTGGCTCCAGGCCTGAGGTCCAGTTTTGTAAAAGCAATGCGTGTTTTTTTTTTTTTTTTTATTATTATATCCTGCACTTTGAAGTAAGCCATCAGTGGACAGGACATGCTGTTAACATGTTTGCTCATAGCCATGTTTTGTATTCTTTATTTACTGAGTATTTCTGTTTGGCTCACATTTCTGTAATTGTATTTTTTTGCAGCTATGCTGTTTCCACATATTTTTAAAGCTATTTATACCTAATATATTTGCTGTAGGGGGAAAAAAAACAACTCATTGTTGACTGAAAGCCATTAAATGTAAAGACCAGATGGACATCTGTTCCAGCTTTGTTTTTACTGCATTGAACGCAGATGAAACTGAAAATGATAAAGGATGTGAGCGTCTCGGGAGAGAGAGTCCACTTCCTGTGATGACTGAACTCACTTCTTACTCTTATTAGTGAGGCAGCAATTGTCTTTGCCTTTAGTATGTCTATAGTTTTGGACATGGGTTGTGAAATGGCAATACATAAATCAACCAATAAGAATCAAACTAGCACCTTGGCAGTGGGATGAGGGTTAAACCAGCCTGAACCATAAGCAAACTCAGCTCCTGGTTAGGGCCCCTAATTCATCAGAGAGCCTTAAAAATGCTTAATTTTCCCAGAGATCAGATCAAATCTACAAAATTCTTATTAGTTTATTGAGAATAAGTATGTAATTAAATTTGACCTAATATTTCAGAATAGATAAAAGCTTCAAAATTGCTTAAAATCTGCAGTTTTGCAGGTGCAAAAAACATAGTTTGATGGAAGAGGGCCCCTAAATAAAGTTGAGTTTCAGGCCTCATACAGGTTTGGACCGGCCCTGAACTGGTTTTAGCCTCACCATCAGGGTCTACACGCCATTTTAAAAAAAAAAAAAGAAAAATTAAAAGCCAGGATTGCTCTTACTAACGTCACAAGCTGCCTTTCTGTTTCAAGTTTTCTTTGCTGATATTTTTTTTTCTGGTGTTTGAAGTTATTTGTATTTAAATGTCGAGCCAGGAAAGAAACCTTCAGTCAGTCGCTGATTGTAATAATGTTTCTCCACCAACTTCACGCATCACAGCTGGAGAAACGAACGACTGTTACCAATATATGTGTATTTAATGTACATGTACGCCAATAATGGTGCTTGACCCTTTATTAAATCTGGATTTCACAATTGTGTGTGTGTGTGTGTGTGTGTGTGCGCGCCACTCTCTCTGATGTCTTTGGAGTTCAGCTGAGACCGATGCACACTGCACCTTAATAATCTAACAACGGTTGCGTGTTTCCGATACTTTTTGATGAAATCTGATTTCATTCGATGATTTCAGTGTCTCATACTCCAGTTGCAGGAAATTCTGAGGCTTTTTAATACTTTCTGTCTGGCTTCATTTTCCAAGAGATGACTGATACCTATAATTACAGAGACCACAATTCATGAGACAGATGTTCGTACAGTTCAGTAAGAGTTCAGCTCATCCCACTTCACCACAGAGCACATTTTGTTTGGAAAGAAGAGGTGGATAAAAGGCTGTGGGAACAAAATGAATCTGTTCAATTATTTTATTTTAGGTGTTGAGACGCAGTTAGTCAGTGTGGGGCTCAGCGTTACTCAGCACCTCATCACCATTATGGCACAGCGGCAGCAGTGCTGCCCCGGGCCGGGCAGACCCAGATGGCAGCCATGTATCGTACTATAGTTTCAAAAGCAAAGGTTCTGCAACTCACCCCAAGAACTGACAAATGCTACTTTTTGGTCTACATGCGAAACGCTACTTGTGGCCAAACCCAGACACTGCAGATCAATCTGGAAAAGAACAAAAAGAATTGGCATTGAACCATGGTGGTAGCAGCATCATGCTATGGGAATGCATCTCTTCAGCAGGGAAGGAAGATGGAGCTAAACAAAGAGGAGGGAGAAAACTGAGGACCTGAAACTGAGGTGGAGGTTTCCCTTCGAACTGAACAACCCCAAACGTGCAGCCAGAGTTACAATGAGTTAGAATGGCCATGTCAAAGTCCAAATCTAAATCCAAATGAGAACCTATGACAGGATTCACAAACAGAAGTTTATATTTGTTCTCCAGCCAGTCTGACTTTGGTGAAGACTTCCACTCTGTGGATGTGGAAATCTTTTAGAGACAAACCCAATAAAACCTTCAGCTGGAAATAAAGCAGAAGGTTGATCTGCATTTACCCAGCTGGCTGAATGCAACCTCACATACTCCTAAACTTTATTTGGAAAACAGAAAATGTAATACTTTTCCGTCATAATTAAGCCCCAGTTTGCGATAATCTATCACACGCAGTCCAACTGAAATCTGATCGGAACGTGAAGAAACTGAAAAAACTCAATATGTGTTAATAGTTTTGGAAAGCGCCAGAAAACTTTACCTTTACAAAAGCTTGATCAGCAAGAGGTAAGGCTGATACCAAATAAGGAGCCGAGTACACGACTGCAGCTTGCTGCTTTCGTCCTGCTGCTTTCGACCTGCTGCTTTCGTCCTGCTG
>VMRN01000046.1:2230217-2248103 GCA_010277015.1 Poeciliopsis turrubarensis | reverse complement strand
CCTGCTGCTTTCGACCTGCTGCTTTCGTCCTGCTGCTTTCGTCCTGCCTCCTACATGCTTTAACATGACATCATCCTTCCAAACACCAAGAAATAAAATCCATCTGATGTGATGGATCCGCTCCACAGATCTGAAGAGCCTGCAAAGCTGGTTCACATCAGACAAAACACAGAATCGATCCACTTTTTTCTCTACATATTTTTTATTGTTACCAAATGAATTGAGAATAAATAGAAATAAGACACCGACTGTTTGTGTTATTTAAACATTTTGTTTAAAAGGTAAAGAATTACAAAGAGCCCAGTGAACATTGAGACACTGAGGCCTGCTGTGTTCTTCCTTCTTTCTTCTTTTTTTTCTGTGCAGTCGAAGAAAGAAAAAAACGGAATCTGCGAGCACACACACATGCACGCACGCACGCAGGCACGCACACACGCACACACACACACACACACACACACACACAAACACACACAGGCTGTCAGCTCGGGGATAAAGGGAATAAATCATAGTTGTGTTACAGGAAACACTGAAAATCCTTGAGAGTGCCCTTCAACACTTCACATAAACACACACACACACGCACGCACACACTCACACACACACACACACACACACACACACACTCTGCAGCACTTCCTTTATCTCCTGCAGCACCTTCAGACCCACATTCCCCACTTTGCTGGTGTTAATGGGTCAGGCCAGAATCTCTCTCTCATCGTCTCCTGCATTCTTTAACGTATCAGGAAGAGTTTTTATGTTTTAGACAGAAATAAAACAGAATCAGTTAAAGCAACTCCATGTTTATGTGCATGTAATTCAATAGGATGTTTCCTGTTCCATAGCTTACCGTGAGTTGTGTTTTGAATCAAAATGGCCGATTGATTTCCTGTATAAAATCACCTCCTGCTGTCATTCCGACCTGCAGCGTGTCTTCTAGTTTACTTCACTTCACCTCTAATTGGACTAAATAAGCCAAGCAGTGTGTTTTAGAGAGAAAACAAAAAATGTAACGTCATTTGATGTGACCATGATTCATGCCTGAATGGGCTGACAATAACTGAAGTCTTTGTGTTTTCTGAAAGTCTTTAGCAAAGAGAATTTTTAATAAAAAAAAAAAAAAGAAAAAAAAGAAACTAAGAAAATGTCCACACCACCCCAACTCTCCTTGTAACCATAGTTACTGTGTCTCTCACTGCCGCCTACGCAACGCACAAAGGATACAACACTGGAGGATTGCTGCTGACCTGACGGCTGGAAGCAACATTTATTGACATAAATCACGGAGCAACAGCGCTGTTCACATGTTGTGGTTTCTGTCTGACTGCAGGACCTCAGGGCTGATGCCTCTGCAGCTGTTTACCATCAGACTCCACTTCAGTCTCACAAAGTTGAGTGCTTTTCAATGTACAATGACATTTTGTATTAATCAATCAATCAGTCGAGTTTGTTTATATAGCGCATTTCAGCAACGAGGCAGTTTAAAGTGCTCCACATCATGACAACATGAAAAAATCATGAACACGCTCAACAATTGTGAAGTCAGGAACAGAATTTCAGAATTTTAAAGTCTATTTTCTCAGTAAAGGACTGCAGAACTGGGTGGCGTAGAACTCAGTGATATTCTCTATCTTCCTGGTTTTAGTCAGAACACCAGCAGCAGAGTTCTGGATCGGCTGATTGATTTTTTTTTAGGCAGAAAGATCTATGAAGACACTATTGCAGCAGCACACTATGAAAATGTTATGACAGGCAAACACATGAGCTTCTCTAGATCTCGATGCTGTTCTCTGCTGATTAGCCTGAAGGCATTTCAAACTTTAATAGAGCCAAAAGCCATTGTGCAGCAAACAAAAAGAAAATCATTTAAACAGGAGTTCAATCAAATGAGACAGTGTGTGTATGTGTGTGAGCGTGTGTGTGAGAGCCGTGATGCTGCAGTCCCTGCCTTGGGAATCTCTCCCAAATGTGAATTAATTTTGCCTTATAAACATCTTAAGGCCGCAGTTATTTCTGTTGATTGTGTCTTTTGTTTCATCCATTTTCCCTCCACTGAACTTTCCATTCTGCATATTCTATGAGCAGGCAGTTTATTTTGCAGTGACCTTTTGTGACTTACACTTTTTTTTATGGCAATCAGTAATCAAAGAGACCAAAAAAAGCTAAAAAAAACTTTATCAATCAGTTTGATCTTTTTCAGTCAGTAAATATTTTCTGGAAAGACATACATTTACAACCTTATTTTAGAAAGCAGACTCACTTTTGAAATATTTCAACACGATCAATTATCATTTTTATCCATCTTTCCTCAAAGGAATAAATGATTATTCCATTTCACATATTAAAAATCCTTTTTACGTGGTCTTATGTAATATTCAAATTTCCGGGAAACAAAAATGAACCAAAACAAGAGCTCATATGATACATGACTTCACTTTGCGAACAAAATGACTGAAATAGTGAAGCGTTATTCCGTATTGTTGAAGCACATCCAGTTAGCGGTTGTGCTGAACTGTTATTGGCCTGCAGGGGGCAGTCATGTATCCGGCAGCTCCTCCGCTGCTCGCGGGGTCGCAGAGGAAGAAGCAGCTGCTCTCTGCTCCTCGCTCGGTGAACGTTCATTCTTTGCGGGGAAGATGGCGGACCTAGAAGGTGAGAGCGCAGCACATTCTGTGGGGCAGGGGCAGTTTTTACTCCTTCTCCCGGTCTAATAGCGAAGTTTTAACGCCTCCCCTTAACGCGGGGTTTTATTGCCAGTAAAGCGTCTCTCTGTGTAGTTTAGCTGCTTCTATTGTCGCGAGGAAAAGCGGGTTTGGGAATTTGGTCAGAGGTGCAGCTCAGCTTAACAGCCATTCTGCAAAACAGATCTCATCCAGACCTCGGTATTTAAACCAGCGTCTGCGACCAAACAGCGTGGCGTCTCTTATTCATCGGGATTTGGGCGCGTGAGCCGTTAATGCGTGGAACAGGAAACACGTGTTGAGTCGTTTTGATCGAAACGACTGAAAACCAATCATATGAAATTGATTGCAATTCTGTTTTGAAAGTGAAATCGTTCTTTTCCTGTAGTTTGGTCTGTTGCGATTATTGACCTGTGAAATACAAACTAGATCAGCTTTAAAATGGCGAATAAACCAGAGCTGTGGAAACGGTCCAGAAGTAGCAGCTCCTCCACTGTGGTTTCATGTTCAGTGGCCTGTTAGCTGGTAGCGTTAGCCACCACGTGTTGCACAGCACGCGGAGACACCACGTGGGCCTCCGCTTAGAACCCACGAAGAAGAAGCTGGAGGGACACCAGTCATACGAAGGATCACTGAACTGCTCAGTTACTGCATGTCATTCATCAGTTCACTTATTGACTAAAGATTGAAGTGCATCAATTTCAATTATAACGATATGAGCCGTTTTTAAAACTATATGTTTAAAAAATATTTTCAGATGTTACTGATTGAAATTCGTCATGTCTTAATGAATGTGAATAAATGGATCCCTGGCTGATGGCTTCTTTTCAGTTTTTCTTTTAACCAGATTTTCTTTTTGTTGTTGTTGTTTTTTTAGCTTCAGCGAAGAAAAAGAAAAAGTCGAAGAAAGTTTCAGAAGAATTCGTTGGGGTTTGTGGAGAAACTTGACTTGAAGCTTCACGTTTTCAGAGCCCCTCCCCTGACTGTTTCTGAACAGTCTGCTTGTGTTTCCTAGGAGATCCAACAGAGTGGAGACTTCTTCATCCAGCCAGAGTCCATCGCTCCGTCCCTCGACACGTCACAGTGGCCCCTCCTGCTGAAGGTCAGGCCCCAGGTGTTCCTGCCCTGATCGGAGGGACATTTTGGTCTTTATTTGATGTTTCAGAACCATGTGAGATGATGAAGCGGTTTATCCATTCTCTGAGTGCTGCTGCCCCGTTCAAGTTGCTGCCCTTGCTTCGTTCTGGGGCGGGGCCGCTCCGTGGGGGGCTGGAGTTTTCCCGGCGTTCTGCCAGATTACAACCAGCAACCTCACGGGGTGTAACTGGACGGGGCCGCGGCCAAGATGACTTCCTGTTCTGATCACATTTTAGTAATTTATTCATGAAGCAAGTTCATTCGGCTGAGTATGATTTTAGTTGTGTACATGTAGCAACCTGTGGCCTGATTTACTGTCAGAAAAGTTTCAGTCTGAGCTGAGATGGTGTTGGTCTGAAGAGGGGCCTTCAGAATGCTCTACTGCCACCTTGTGGTGGGGTGCAGACTCCCAGAGCAGAGAGTTGTAGCTGTTTTCTCAACAAAGCATTTAACAATCTGTCTGAATGGTAAAGACTTTTCCTGTTTTTCCTACAGAATTTCCACAAGTTGAACATCCGAACAGCTCATTACACGCCCATCCCGTGCGGCAGCAACCCTCTGAAGAGAAACATCACCGACTATGTCAAGTACGGTAACGTCACCCTGAGCTTTCCGGGCCGGTTCTGGCCCAGACCCGGTTCTGACGGCCATGCGTCCGCTCCACCAGGTCGGGCTTCATCAACCTGGACAAACCGGCCAACCCGTCGTCTCACGAGGTGGTGGCGTGGATCCGGAGGATCCTGCGGGTGGAGAAGACCGGTCACAGCGGAACCCTTGATCCCAAGGTGACCGGCTGCCTGATCGTCTGCATAGACCGGGCCACGCGATTGGTCAAGTCCCAGCAGAGTGCCGGTGGGTTCCCTTCATCAGCTGCCTATGAGCCGCGTCATCAGTTCAGAGAGTATGACTTAGAATTAAAGTCCCCCATTTTTTTCATACTTAATCTCATTTTAATACATTTCTTTTCTCCCTTTATTTTCTTAAGGTAATTCCAAATGACAGAAAGTATTTCCAAAACTGCCTTTTATGTCAGTCATTCAGGTCTATTTATTTGACCTGAATTCAATGGCCAAATAAACAGAAGCTGTTTATTTGCCAAACAAGATGGCCGCCCCTGGTGCTCTGGCATCGTCTGAACTATGGAAACCTGAAGAGTTCATTCGTGGGGGGAGAAAAAGAAATACCCCCCGCTAATGGGGATTTACTATCAAAATATTTCCAACAACAAAATCTTGAAAAACAGAAGATGCAATGAATCAGTAAAACAGACGTTCTGCCCAGTGAAACATGACAATGTTTCCATTTAGAACGTGGTGAAGGTCATGACCTCTCTGCTCTCATTCCAGGTAAGGAGTATGTGGGAATCGTCCGGCTGCACAACGCCATCGAGAGCGAGCACGTCCTGGCCCGGGTGAGCCTCCACTTTGATCAGACTGTGCTGGACTTATAGACTTCATTAGTTTGCATGCTAATACAACATGGCGTCATGTGACAGGCCCTGGAGACGCTGACCGGAGCGTTGTTCCAGCGTCCGCCGCTGATCGCTGCAGTGAAACGTCAGCTGAGAGTCCGGACCATCTATGAGAGCAAGCTGATAGAGTACGACCCAGAGAGGAGGCTGGGTGAGGAGCTGCTTCTTATCCCGGTCCAGATGAAGCCTGGAGCTGTCCCGAGTCAGAACCAGGCTGGACCGATACAGAGTCCAGAGCGATGCAAGCGGACTGCTGTGGCAGCCGTCTTCACACGTCCACGTCTATTTAACCTGGTCTGTCCTTTCCAACAGGCATCTTCTGGGTCAGCTGCGAGGCCGGGACCTACATCCGGACCCTGTGCGTCCACCTGGGGCTGCTGCTGGGCGTCGGGGGGCAGATGCAGGAGCTGCGGCGGGTCCGCTCCGGCGTCCTGGGAGAGAAGGTCAGGAGGAGTTCTGGTTCCAGCCAGAGGTCCAAAGCGTTGAGTCCAGCTCTGCTGTTCAGTGCCGAGTTGTTAATTAGCCTTTGGAAGAAGGAAGAGCAGCGGAGACGCGGCGGCCGGAGCGTCCCGACCGCCGAGGCTCAGAGCTGCCAACAACGCTCATGCCCAGTGTGGCTGTATGCTTGCAGGACAACCTGGTGACAATGCACGATGTTCTAGATGCCCAGTGGCAGTTCGACCACAACAAGGACGAGACGTACCTGAGGAGAGTCATCTTCCCTCTGGAGAAGCTGCTGGTGTCGCACAAGCGGCTGGTGATGAAGGACAGCGCGGTGAGTCTTCCTCCCTGGAGACAGGCCCAACTTTCCTGTTCACGTTTGTTTGTTGCATCCCCATTAATCGTTGCCATGACAATCGCTAATCTTCCTAGCATCCACAACATTACAAAAAGCAGCTGAAACGACTTAAAACATTTGTTTTAAACGGGTATAAATGTGCTGAGTTACTCATTTATTTGCACCAGTACAGAACTCGAACTGTTCAGGTGGAAAAACAACTTTGATTTGTTCAGGCAAAAACAATAAATTGACGATTTTGGACGAACATTTAAAAATAAACTGTACAAACCAAAATGTTCAGGAAGAGCAATTATGAATTCTAAATACAACATAAAATGAATAATAAAGCATAGAAATGGACTGAATAGATCTGTCCTCATGGAACAAGAACATTGTCACTGATGGCCCATCTGGAATTTCTTTCTTAGTGTCAGGACTGATGCAGATGTTAATATCAGATCCTTGTCTGTAAAACAGGTCTTGTATTGAAATAGTGTAAATATTGGCCAAATAAAAGTTGGTTGTGTAAAACATGTAGTGTCTTGGATACTATTTCTATAAAAAAATGAAAGTATAAAAGTGCAGTGTGAACCCCGTCCTGCTGGTGTTTGGATTGGTTCTGTGGTTGTGACCTCTGACCCGGCTCTGTCTGCAGGTCAACGCCATCTGCTACGGCGCCAAGATCATGCTGCCCGGCGTGCTCCGCTATGAAGACGGCATCGAGGTCAACCAGGATATCGTCGTCATAACAACCAAGGGCGAGGCCATCTGCACAGGTGAGAGCGGGTTGGTCAGCGGGTTGTCGTGCCGACGCCACATGATGATCTGAGTAGATGCAGCAGCTTCCGGGCCGTGATGACCTGCTATCTATCACCCTTACCTGATGGCTCCCCGGTTAGCCTGCCGTCCGGTCAGACTGACCGCTAACCAGACTGAAGCCTGTCCTCTCCCTGCAGCCGTGGCTCTGATGACCACAGCGGTGATCTCCACCTGCGACCACGGAGTTGTAGCCAAGATAAAGAGGGTGATCATGGAGCGGGACACGTACCCCAGGAAGTGGGGCCTGGGGCCCAAGGTACGGAGAAAGAGCCTTCAGTTGTCTAATGGTGTTTTTCGAAGGCCTCAGGAAGTTGGAAGGAAAAACAAAATGAAACATTAATTTATAAATCAAATTAAAAAAAAATAAAAGTAAAATTTATATCAGAAAAGAGAGATTTATATCACTAAACTGCACTAAGTAACTGCATTTAATCATGTTTCCAAATGTATTTCATGATGTAATTATATTCATTGAATACTGGAGAAAATACTGAAAACATTCATTTAAATTTATTGTGACCACAATAAGACATTTTATCTCAATGATGTGAGAAATCACATAATTTGAATGGAAATTAAATATAATTTTATGCTATATAAATTGATTTCTGATCAAAAGTTATTTTAGGTAATGCCATAAACATATTACTGATTTAAAACAAAATCCACCCAAGACAATATGAGGCAGCATTTGTTCTTAATTATTGAATAGTTGATAAAAGCTCAAAGCTCTCGTGTTTGTGTGTGAACCAGGTTTTTATGCCCTTGTGTGGAGAAATCCTGGTCCCCAGGAGGGCAGCTGTTGTTGTTAAGTTTAGGACTGAATTGCGTTTTGGTTGAACTTTAGAAAATAAGTGGAAATCAATGTCAAGGCCCTTAAGACACGAAAACATGCCTGTGTGTGTGTGTGTGTGTAACCTGTGGTCTGATGCTGTGAACCAGGCGAGCCAGAAGAAGATGATGATTCAGAAGGGCCTCCTGGATAAACATGGTAAACCCAACGGCAGCACGCCTCAGGACTGGAAGGAGCAGTATGTTGACTACAGGTACCCTGCACTCACTGCTGGCCCCTGCTGGTGGCCCCCGCTCACTGCAGAGAGTTATCCCTCTCTGAGCTGCCGTGCTCTCTGAGGGAGTCGCTCTGCTACATGAACTCTCTGCCCGGAGCCTCGGCCCCTGGCCAGCAGCAGCTGGGGGCCCCGCTCCCCAGAGAACAGTCTCAGCTGTTTCAGGCCCTGAGTCAGTTTAACGTCAACATGTGTTTTCCTCTGCAGCGCCTCCGGTGTGGCGGCCTCAGGCGACGCCTCTGCTAAGGTGAGATCACATTTCAGAGCTCCATTTTTAGAACAATGGCCTTTATATGTGCTGTCATAACAAGCTGCCTGTCCAACAGCAAGATACGGCAAGCTAGTTTATCATTTAATCAACACTTCCTGGACTGCCATATACACGATCAAACCCTTCATTATTAGTTCTAAGTGGAAGGAGTGTATTTATGGATAGATGCAGGCACCATACATTACAAATGTCATGGTGAAATGTTAGCTTTTAGTTAAAGTTTAAAACTTCGTCTCACAGCTGAGAGTCCAGACCCGGAAGAAAAGTGTAGAACAGGGCTGTGGATGTTAGGCTGGAGATAAAAAAAAAATATATATATATATATATATATATATATTTATTTATATAGGCTGAAAAGAAAGTAATCTATTGTTCCCATGAAGGAAGAAATTTAATGACTTTAATTCAAATAGGCACAGTGATTTGTTTATATTTTTGGGATTCAGAAAAATTTTCTTTCCAAATTGATTAATGGACATTTAAAGATCCTCTCCTGACATTAAGTATCATGTGACCGTGAATGCACCGGACGGTTTATTTTTCCTGACGTTTGATCAGCTGTGATCGTGACGTTCTTGCAGAGGAAGAGAGAGTCAGCGGAGAGCGACAGTGAGCCGGCCCAGCCCAGCACGCCGTCTGCTGAGGACATCAAGAAAGAGAAGAAGAAGAAGAAAAAGGAGAAAAAAGCAAAACTAGAGGAGGCGGAGGTGGAAAAGACTGAGGAGGAGCCTGACACGCCGGTGAGTTGGAGTAGACCTCCTCAGTCTGTGGATATGACCTTTTACCAGAACTGAGTGAAGTGTGTGTGTGTGTGTGTGTGTGTGTGATCCAGGTCGCTGAGAAACCCAAGAAGAAGAAGAAGAAACAGAAGGAGAGCGAGCCGGCGGAGTGAACGGCGCCTCGTTCTTCCAGCCCACCAGCTGGAAGTGAATCTCAGCACAATGTGCTGCAGCAGCTGTACTGCTGGACAGGAGGACGGTGTTGACCATGGACAAGAATGGAAATTTTTCTCGGTACCAGAACTGTCCAGAGGTCCGGTCCGGTTCTAGCAGCTGAACTGGTTTTCTCTCTGCCTTGTGTCCTCAGACAGGACAGACCATCATGTAGTCGACATGGAAACGAAAACGCCCTGCTCTGTTCATGGAGGTGAAAGAACACATGTGCTCATGAAATCTTTCAATTTATTTCAATTTGTAAATATGTAACTTTTTTTATTTTGAAATAAAAACATATTCTGTATTTGTCCTCACTGGTTTTTCAGAGAATGTGTCAAACATCTGATGTTTGCTCTTTAATCTGGATTCATGGTGGAGTAAAGCAGAACCTGAGCTGCTTCTGATTTAACTAATCTAGTAATTTAGTCTGGAAATGCTCAATATTTGAATGTGAGCTTTTAACTCGCATCATTCCGTATAAACGAATCAGAGCAGCAATAACAAGTCGTAAATTAAACAGGCCCTTTAAACATCAGTGATCAGCCAAAAACTGCAACCAGTGCAATCAAACATCAACAAAAACAATCACCAAGTACATAAAGGTTCTTCATTAAAACATAAAACTTCAGGCACTTTCAGGTTTCTTTAGCACATTGTATAAAACAGACATCTTCGAGAGAGCTCTGTAGTGTTTGATTATGTATTAAGAGGTAAAAGTAGAAAAAATGAGCAAGACGAACTCTCAGGTATCTTCCTCTGAATGTGCTCCATGTTTTCTGGCTACATGCAGAAGATGAGTGATCTGCAAAAACAACCTGCCAGGATGACCTGAGGTGTGCAGGACTCCACTGTCAGCGCCCCGTCATCCGACAGCGCGCACCGAGCTGCATGACGCTCAGGAGACTGTGGGTCTGATTCCAGCTGGCCAAGGCACTTAACACACAGTTGGTGTATAAATTCATTCCATTTAAAATTAAAGCTGGAAACATGAATCCAACATGTAAAAAAAACATAATATTGAGACATAAAACAGTGAATTCCAATCAGTAGTGCAGACATTCACTGAACAAAAGGGACAACCAACCTCAGCTGCCTCACCAAGTCTCTGCCACCATTCAAATTTCTTCTGCTTTTGCTTTTTTGTCATATTTTAATATCAAAGATGAGCAGGTGAATACAGGAAGAAGCTTCCATGTGATGATTACATTTATTAAGGGAAACAAAACCATCCAGACCCAGCAGGCCCTGTTGGCACAACCAGGCCTGATAACTAGTTGTCCTTCACTTACTACCAACAGCTGCATTGAGTGTTTGTGATAACTGGTAATCACATCCAGTTATGGCTGTGGATGAATTTAGAACCACTCTGCTTTGCAGGAATTGATTTAATTAAGCCACTTTAGAGGGTTTTCAACAACAAGGGAGAGACTGGATAGAAATGACATCCGGGAGAGTTTCAGGATGAACATGTGGCCAAAGCTGCCACTGCAGAGCAACATCTTCCCTTTAGTTCTTAAAGGGGCAGTGTTGTGAACAGTAAACTCCTTTGAGCTTTGCATCATGTTATAATGTTATTCCCTCATCATACCTGGAGTGTTGAATTGATGCTTTCATATATTTTTGAGGGATCCTTGAATCTCCCATAGCAACCACTGGCAGAAAGGGGCTGGGGGTGGAAGCTTAAACGAGCATCGCCCATTTCCACTCAGCTCCTCCAGACTAGCAGCAGCAGCTTCAATTAGCAAATACCTGGTGGAGCTGGGGTCTGCTGAGCGAAGAGTGGGCGCTTCTTAAAGAGACAGAGGCCCAACTTCAAGGTGTTCAACTGGGAAGTCAGATTTCTTTCAATACATATTTGATATATGCAGCATGTTTTACAACAACTGAAGGCAACACAGTTACTACACAACGGCACCATGTGGCAGGAAAATGTCTAATTCTGCCCCTTTCAGTTTACACAGATCGGGGGTAAACAGCAGGACTGTGATCTGAGTTGTTCCAGCAAGTCAATCGCTAAATGAACAAAAACAATTAGGGTTTAAGAGTGGCCTACTCAAAGTCTGGACTTGGATCTAATTAAAATTCTGTGACATGACCTTAAACAAGCTGTTCATGTTCTCGAATGCCTAGTAGCAGCTTCAGTTACTTTTTCACATGAAATCAGGTTTTTGTTTCCTTAATAAATGAAACCATGATTTGAAAACAGCTCCATCTCTAACGGCCACGGGGAGAGGCAGGCTACAGCCTGGACAGGTCACCAGAGGTCATCTTTGTTTCATGATTAAATCCATTTGATCACGTGAGCATTTAAAATGTGACAAAAAAAGCAAGAACCGAAGGAAATCCTTTTTCACTAAAGAATAAACCGCATGTCCTTCACAAAGTAAAGAATAATCTCAGGTTGGGCAACAACTTCATACCCACTCAGAGCTGAGAGTGGACAGTACCGGAGAAGACCACAGGGGGCAGAGCCTCAACATCAGCACCGTGAGAACCTCACAGCCAATCAGTAGTGCAGTAGGTCTGCACCTGGCCCTGATTGGTTCCACTGGACAGTCAGAGGGTTTTGGTGCAGCTCTTGGTCCTGGTCTCCGGTCAGACGCAGCCACAGGGGAGCAGGTCTATGTGCGAACTGGTGAGGACTCTGACTTTGTGATTGGTCAGTTTCTGCAGGTCAGAGATCAGCCGCAGCAGACGAGGACTTGGCTTGTAGACGACCCAGCTCGGATCTTTAGGATCTGGCCTGTAAAAGGAATCCAGAACTTCCAGAGTGTTGAGATGCTGGAGCTGATGGAGACCCAGGAGGTCTTCATCAGACACGTGATGATGTCTGAGGACAAGAATAGACAGACCGCAGGTTACTACGGGAACCAAAGAGCTTTGTAGTAGCGTTTCCATTAACCCTAAAATTACACAAATTAAAATTACGGGAATAAATTTGCTTAATGGAAACATGCCAATTTAAAAAAATTTCAACAAAAAGTTGTTACTTTTAGGATTAGGTGGTTTATTGGGATATAGAAACAGATGTATTTTCCAAAATTGCAATTGGAAACATTTTGCATCACAGGAGTCACATGATCAACAGTTAAGATATTACTACTGGTGAAAACGACAAAGAAGACAACAGGAAGTGGTAGAAGGATAACAGAGCAGCTTATCGTGTGAACAAACTTATTCACTTTTTTCAGTGGAAACACCAGTTGGATATTGGTTGATTTCTGTTTTTATTTTGGACAATGAGCAGCTGCTTCCACTAGAGCTCCAGCATCACATAGTTCATAAACATTAGTGCGTCATTGTGTTGACTCCATAACTCTTCTGTAAAATTGTCGATTCCAATTTTACAGAAAATTGTAGCCACTCCTAAGTAGGCGGGGCTTGTTGCTCCAATGCTGACACCTGATTGGCTGATAAATGATGGCCGTTGAATTATGAATATGCTTCATGTACCTGTTTACATCTGTCGCTGCCATGATTTGTAATTACCTATTGCAAGAACAGGCTTATTCACATGTGATTTAATTTGATATATCATTTGACAGAAACAGTAATTGCAAAATTGTGTTTATTCAAAGTCAGCAGACTATCGACAAAGATTTGCACACATTTGATATGGACACGCAGCTGGTGAGGCTGGGGTTTGAGTGACCCACCTGATGGCCAGCGTCCTCAGGCCAGGGAACAGCTGTGGGAGGAGCCTGACCAGTTTGGAGGAGGAGCTCCAGGGCTCCAGGTGCAGGTGCCTCAGGTTGGGAGCTCTGAAAGAGACGACCTGCAGGTCCTCAGGCTGAAGGTCCACACACAGAGTCAGGCTGCTGAGGGAAGATGGGAGGAAGTCGGCATACACCACCAGGGGGTGCCCTCCTGTTTGCAGACAATCAGAGGAGTCACATTCAGTTTGACGGCGCTGATTAGGACTGTAGCTGCTGGGTTGGTTGTATAAAGTGTAGCTTGTTGAGCTTGTTGGAGTTTAACTCATCTGGGCTGCATGAGATCTAGAAACTGATTTTAAACTAGCCTGAAACCTGAAAATTCAAAATGGCTGCTCTGCACTATCTGTGAAACATTATCACATTCAATGAGAGAATCTAAACATATCAATAAATTAGAAAATATGATTAAATTAAATTACAGTTTAATGAAACAAATCCCATTTCTTTAAGTGTCCTACGGAGCTCATTACACATAGGAATGTTTTTCAAGAGCAGCATTTGTGTTTATTGGCTGTGATTGCTGCGTTGTGTAGTCACACTTATCTAAAACAGAAGTAACACATAATTCTTATTGTCACCTTTATTGCCATCAGAATAGTTCCACAAAATATCGTAATAAACCTTTGTCCACATCCACCACGCTGCCAAGTGATGGATTGCTCCAATAGGGCGCTAACTCTGCTAACTCTAAAGCAGAGCTCGCCTCCAGAACAAGCAGTACCCCTCCAAAACAGTTGGTGGCAGCAGCGATATATGATTAGACAACATTTATTTTGAAATCTAGACACATATTTATTTGCAACAGTTCAAAAACTATTTCTTATTACTCCTCCCACCTCTTTATTACTTACTGAATATTTGACCAAAGTCTCCAGTGATATTAACTTGTAGGCCTGATATTGGTCATTTTTAACAGGTCCTGTTTACCCGGTGATAGTTACCGTGCACACTCAGGCTGCAGAGCTGTTGCAGTGATGACAGCCATGTCTGCAGGTGACAGGTGGGTCCGGGTACAGAGTAAAGGTGGAAGACCGACAGGCTGCGGAGATTGGCCAAAGGTTGCAGAACTTCCGGCGTGACTGCAGCATCGTAATTCAGCAGCTGCAGCTCAGATAGCTGCAGGGAGGCTCCAGCAGCTGCAGGGGGAACAGAAGGAAGTTAGGAGGCCGACATCTTATTCGCCATGCTTATACTGTTTCTTGTGTCATTAAAACTGGAGTATGTAGTGCTAATACTGCCATCTGAAAAAATGCACCGCTAATGTTAAAAAAATAACTTGTCAGAGCCAGGAGGAGGGGCTTAGCGGTGTCTGTCAACATCGTGTACTTGCTGCTCAATCCAGTTGGGACTGGGAGCACTGGGAGAAGATGATCTGTCTTATACTAAACTGTCACGACATAATGATCATTCTAACAAATAGGTAAACAAACATATTTCAATGTGTAAATACTGCAGCTTTAAGTGAAGACACAGTAAAGGAAGAATCCAGAAATAGAAAAACTGCATACCGTAAGGCAACCGGATCAAGTGTTGGGATCCAGAAAAACAGGCTTGGGGGAGTATTATTTATCAAACATAAGTTTGAACTCCTCCCATGTTTCACAGGCACAAAAACAGTCAGACAAGTTAGCATTGAACGACTCAGTTTTCATCAGCTACAAAGTGCCTCCAAACAAGGCTGAAACTTTCAGACGCGTGGAAAACTGTCTGTGTGACGTTCTCAGTTCAGGACTTCCAGGAATGCTAGCTAGGACCGAGCTGATGACTTTTCCAAAAAAGGATGTTCAGAGCGGACAGAGGGATCTCTTAGATAGTAGTAGCTCTGAATATCCCATTAGACTAGATTATTAAAGCAGGACAACTAGAATGAATCGCGTCTGAACACAGCAGTAAAGCCTCTCCAACAGATTTCTTCGCTTTTGGATTTTTGTCTCTTAAAACATTCAAACCATTCCGATATCGGAAATTCAAATGCGAGTAAAAGCGCATTTATCAAAAAGATAATATCCTCTTAGTAAAGAACTACATTTTCTTTAATAAAATGGCAATAGCAACACTCGGGGCTAATTACTGTAAAGCACGGAACAGTCAGGTATGTGCATAACTCATGTCTGGTAACTTGACGTTTTATCACCAAGATAAAATTTGCATTTTCCCAGACATTATTGTGACTAATGATAATATTGTTGTTTCAAGTAATATGATGGTAATGGCGTAATAATGCAAGAACACATTCTCAGCGTTCAATAAACTTTCAATCATAATGAACATTTAACACCGGAAATGAAAGACATTTGAAGTACTCAAATTAAATAAAAGAAAGAACAGAAAAAATTAAATAAATAAATAAATAAATAAAACTGTCCTCCAATATGAGGCTAGCTGAGACCAAAACACCAGACTGAAGACTTTTACCATCCAGAGAGACAGGAAAAGATATGAAAAATAATCTTGCAATTGGCTGGGGGTGGAAGCATTCTGGACATGGGGACAGGAGGACTGCATCATATTGAGAAGAGGATGGATCACCAGGTTCTGGTCTCCAACCTCCTTCCCTCAGAGAGAGCACTGAAGACAGGTCATGACTGGGTCTGACCCCCAAACACGCAGCCCGGCTCTGCAGGGAGCATTTAGTGGACTGGACCAGCCTGTCTCCAGACCTGAAACCAATGGAAAACCTTTGGAGGGAGCTGAAAGTCTGTTGCCCAGCAACAGCTCTGTGTGGAGGAGTGGACTGGATCCCTGCTGCAGCACAAACCTGATTAAGAACTACAGGAAACATCTGACCTCTGGAGCTATAAACACAGGATTCTGTTCTTCTCTTGGATCAAACACTTTTATACACCAATAAATAGTTTTATATTAACTGATTAGGTCTTTTTTTTCTTTGTTTACTTTATAACTGTGATCTTATGACTGTTCTCATCATTGGGTCTACTTCCTCTGAGAAGTAGACCCAATGATGGGTCTACTTCTGCAATGGGTCTACTACCTGCATTTCCTGCAGGTCTGTCTACCATTTTGACATCAGTTGGTCAGTTTCTCATTGATATTCTAATTTTTCATGTCCTTGTGAGAAAATGTAAATTTCAGTCTTAAGTGTGTGATATTTCAGTATTGATCTGATACCAATACGCAGTCAGTTTCACCAATATTGATACTTATTTTTAAGGAATGATGTATCATTAAACACCTGACCTTCTGACATTATTATGGTTTTTAAACGTAGGACAAACTTTAAAGTTTATAGGTGTCTACAAAACACTTGGATAATATAGGTCCATGATAAACAATAGCAATAGAAAAACTAAACAAATTATCTTTCAAAATAAAGTGCAAAAAGTTATCATCTTTACAGAAGAGTTTATAAACTACAATTTCAATTTCCATTCTGAGACTATAGAATGGAGCTTTTCGATATTTTCCATACAGATATTACCAGTAGCGATATGACCAATATTTTTGGATTGACCCGCCCACCTCCAGTCTTAAAGTGAAAGTTTCTCCTTTTGTTTACCTGGGCCAGTGGCCGGGCAGAAGAAGTCCTGAGACAGCCTTTTGTAGTTTATCATGGTCCAGGACAGGGAGTTGAGGTGAACCAGCTGAGAGAGGACACCTCTGAGCGTCGGGATCTTCAGGCAGCCGTCATGGTGCAGGACCAGCGACCTGAGGCGAGTCAGCTGGGAGAGGCTGGCCAGCAGCTGGGAGGGGGGACAGGCCAGCTGCACATTACACAGGCTGAGCTGGGTCAGCTGCTGGCCCAGAGGAAGGAGGAAGTCCAGGTTCACCAGCGGCTCTGAACAGGCTGTGAGAGTCAGGCTGTGTACGTGGCGGAACCGCTTCAGCTCCTGGACGTCGTTTCCCCTCCAGCTGTCCAGCCGCAGGGCCTGGAGCAGAGGCAGCCAGACGGAGAGCAGCTTCAGGTCCCTCTTCCTCCCGCCCCGCAGCGCGACGCTGTCCAGCTGCCTTCGAGCGAGGCTCCGCCAGAAGGAGCGGTTGTAGCGGGACAGGTCCTTCAGCACCACGCTGAAGCCCCGCCACAGCGGCCGACACTCATCCAGCAGCTGCTTAAAGTGGGAGCATGTGCAGCGCAGACTCAGCTTGTCCTTCCAGGACAGAAAGCTGAACACCTGCAGCCAGAGCTCGTTGGGGAGCTGGAGAGCTGACGTCATTGTCCGAACCAACGGAGACACCAGGTGGAACAGACGGACACCAGTCTGCTCGGTCGCTCTGGATTGTTTGTTGTTGTTTCTCTCCTACGAGCTGAAGTTCGCTTCTCTTCTCCGAGGATGCTCGGACTTTCTCCCAACTTCCTGCTTGCGTCATTGAGTTGCGAATCTGCGTAAACCTGAAGACGTCACTCCGCTGATGTTTGCCAAAGGTTTATAATGTCTGGAGTGACAACATTTCAAACGACACGACATATAGCAGCATACATTATTATTATCATTATTATTATTATTATTATTTTGAACCGTTGAAACCGTGTTTAACTCCGGTTCTCCGTTCTGCTGGAACAACAATTGGGTGATTATTAACAGATTTGTCAGCTTTCTATGGGGCTCCATTTGTGCCAAAGTTGATGACGTCGTCTTAACAATATTACTTTGAATTTCTCCACTAGGTTCTGTGAAATACAAATAAAATGAAGCAGATGAATCAAATGTCTACTATCAACTAGAAAGGATCATTGGAAAAAAATGACGAAAGGGATTTATTTTTTTGTTTTATTAATTTGTTGATATTTCCACTGTTGGTAAAAACTGAAATTTCTGAAAGTGCAGAAATATTGAACATAAAGTTGATGTGTCAAGATCAAAGTGGACACTGCTATAGACCTGCTACGTGACAACCATAGTTCTGTGTAACTTTATACTGTAAATACGATTTACTATTCAAGAAATTCTTCCAGCCCAGCCTGGCAGGAAGCACTGACCCTGTCTCGATGCATACTAACCCTGCTATCTATCTATCTATCTATCTATCTATCTATCTATCTATCTATCTA
>VMRN01000046.1:2199975-2215841 GCA_010277015.1 Poeciliopsis turrubarensis | reverse complement strand
AGCCTTCAGTCTGTAGAAAACCACAGAGCTCCTTCAGTCCAGAACCTTCCAGGTTGGTGTAGCTCAGGTCCAGTCCAGTCAGACGGGTCGGGTTGGACTTCAGAGCTGAGAACAGAGACGTCCAGCTGGTCTCTGGCAAACTGCAGTTCAACAATCTGAATTAAAAATGTAAGATGTGAGCTGAAGCCAACAGGATGCAGGTTAAAACTGAAACATGAACAAATAAAGAATAAAAATGTCCAAAATTAATTTCCCTGAATGTAAAAGAAACATGCTGAACTAATTCTAACATTTGATCCAGTCAAACTGATTTGAAGAGTCCAAACCAGCAGAACCAGAACATTTGATCAAAAAAATGAACTCAAAGGTTGTTTTTTTTTTAAGTTTCTGAGGATTTTTTACCTCAGTGGATGTTTTTCTCTCTCCATGTTTCCTTACAGGCTCTGGATCAGCCGACTGCTCTGCACCACCATTTATCTACAGATATTTTATGTCTCCAGTTTTTGTTCATTAATTTATTAATGATGTTTTCTTGCTGGTTGTATTTTAACTGCAGCTCATTGTTAAGTATCACAGATGTAAGCAGGTTGATTTCAATCCGTCTAATTCAGCGTTTTACAATATCCATCACATTCTGAAAGTTGATCGTTTTCTCATTTTTCTGAACTATCAGCTAGAGAATATTGATCCTTTTCTCTGTGAGGTCATTGTGGGTCATTTAGTTTCGGTTCTGAATCGTTCATCAGAGACGCTGCAGAAACGGGAACATCACCATAAAGGAACAACCTGATGGTGAAGATGAATCATTTTAAATCTATTTTCCAGGTAAAACACATGAGAATGATTTCAGTGAACTGCTGAAGCTTGTTGCATACTAAACATTACAAAGGGAAAGACCTCACTTCCTGTCCTACAAAATAAGAGCTGAATCAAGACGTCTGAACAAAATGACTTTAACAGCATAACCTTCACAAAATTAGTATTTACTGCAGTATTGATTCATTATTTTGAATGAATTAATTAATGAAATCATTCATATAAAGATGAATTATCTTTCTATCATTTATGTGTCCTTAATGTCCATGAACTCCGCCAGAAGACGGTGGTCGTCCTGATAGAGTCTGACTGTCAGAACAGACTCAGGGTTTTCCTCTGGAAGTGGTTTCTCTCTGCTGCTCTCGGTGGTTTGGAGGATCACTGACTTGTAATTTGCTCCTTAAGTGGAATTGATACTAAAATGGAAACCCATCACTTGCTTCCATTTTGTTTTTGCTTCCTGCCAACATCAAACTCCTGCATGAGCTGCAGTCAGGTCCCCAGAAAGCTTCCCTGGTTCTAGAAACCATTTCATCCAGAGTTAGTCGACTTTGACCTGCTTCACATGAGGGGATTTCTACGCTCTGGGGGTCCGAATGCTGTTCTGTTCTGACCTCAGATCAGCAGGTCCAACTCAGTTACACAGAGGGACTAAATTAAACTCTGGACTCAAGTCCAGGAACAAACTGAGAAAATATTGATTAGAACAGAAGATATGAAGTTTGATTTATGATCAGTCAGATGGAATTATTCACATGAAATATCAATAATGATATCATTATAAACCTCAATGTCTCCAGTCTGCAGCCTTCAGTCTGTAGAAAACCACAGAGCTCCTTCAGTCCAGAACCTTCCAGGTTGGTTCTGATCAGGTCCAGTTCTCTGAGATGAGACGGGTTGGACTTCAGAGCTGAGAACAGAGACGTCCAGCTGGTCTCTGACAAACTGCAGAAATCCAATCTGATTAGGGAATAAAAGATGAGAGCTGAAGCCAACAGGATGCAGTTAAAACTGAAATATGAACAAATAAAGAATAAAAATGTCCGAAATTAATTTCCCTGAATGTAAAAGAAACATGATGAACTGATTCTAACATCTGATCCAGTCAAACTGGTTTAAAGAGTCCAAACCAGCAGAACCAGAACATTTGATCAAAAAATGAATTCAAAGTTTTCTATCAGCCTGGATGAGTTGAGTTATATCTGCTGGTTCCTGATAGTCAGCTGGAGACCCGACTTGGTAACTGGATCAGAACCAGTCAGTTTCTTCATTAATGGCCTTGGGTTCTTATTAAAGCTGCTGAAAGCCAATGGAGACGTGACCTGATGAAGCATCGTCACGGAGACGAGGCTCCAACGGACTGACAGCTGTCAGACTGAAGAGGACGGTTCCTCTCTGACCCGGCCCAACAGAACCGCGGCTTCAGGACAAAGCTGAGGAACCTGCTGCTGCTGCAAACGTCACTTTCATTCATTGCATCTAGATTCGCTTTTCTACAATCAGTCGTTTCATAGATGTGATCATTTTGATCATCTGGCTCCACTCTGGAGGGACAACATCTCATTCTGGATGGGAAGATGAGAATCAGAAATGAGAAATAAAACAATCTGAATCTTCCCCAAACCAAACTGAAGCATCTCCATCATTAATTAACACCATTTGAAATAGCTGACAAATTTTTGTTCATCAGTCAAAAACATTTGAAAAAGAAAAACGGAAAAACAATGTCCAATAGTCTCAAAGTCTGAAATAAGAAAATGATTAATTAACAAAGTAAAAAAAAAGGTTGTTTCATACTAAAATGTATTAGAATAAAACGATTAATTAAACTTGTGATTAAAGTATCAATAAATGATTTTATTGGCTAAATAGTGAAAACAAACCCCAGACTCTTCACTTTACTGACTGAACTCTGCAGGATATCAGTCAGAGGCTTCATATCAGAGTCTCCGCCTTCATTTGTGTCAATCTGACTGATTTCCAGGTCAGTCAGCTCTGGGTTGGACTTCAGAGCCGAGGCCACAACTTCACAATCAGCCTTTCTGAGCGAACAGCCACCGAGTCTGTGATCAGAGCAGAAATAAGGTCAGTTCTAATGAAATCAATCTGGATCATAAACAAACTCAAATGTGACAACAGTGATGCCATCATCTGATCAACATCTGATCTTCAGTTGACTGAGTTTGACCCCACGGAATCTGTGGTTAGAGTCCAGGTTCTGGGTTCTGGTCCAATCATCTGTGAAGGAAAGTTCAGTTTTCTCTGATGGAGCTGAAGCAGCTGATGAAGAGGCTGACTGAAGAGAGCTGAAGGAAGGAAACGTCTGGAGGTGATGGAGAGGAGGAAGAACTGCTCACAGCTCGGACTCACACCTGACTTGGACGAGACCGTTTGGCTTGTAGATCCTTGAGATCTTCCACCAAGCAGGAAGTGAGTTATAAATGAAGTGAGCAGAACAGGAAGTCCAGCCTGCTGTGGACCTCTGGCATCTCTGGGTTTGTTTAGCCAATATCTGCTGCAGCTGCTGCAGCAACATCTAGAAGCGTCATTAATAACAGCAGTATAGAAACATGTTTCTAGGAAGAGGGACACATGTCTCTGCAGTGGTCTGTCCATTGTCTCAGAGAAACAAAGGTTTGGATGTCAGAAGAAATTGCTGCCAAACTCCTAAAGACCGAAACCCCTGGAGGAGACGGAGCGTTTGGGTCCGGCAGCATTTTTCATGGTGAAGCAGTGAAAGTTCTCCAGTAACTAGAAGAGGCTGAGATGTCTAAAGAGTTGAAGCTCGTGTCTCTCCAGGTCTTCGTGGAGGACAGCCAACAGCTTCAACAAAGGCTGCAGATGAAGAGTTGATGAGGAAAATGGTTGCAGCTCTGGAAGCGGATTCTCAGAGCTTTGTGAGGATGACCACATTTTGGACTCATTTGCAAACTCAGAGGACACAAGTGTTTAGATCAGGGTGCTTCAGTCCAGCCCTAGAGAGCTATCGCTGCTCCAATACAGCTGACTCAAATGACTGGCTCATTAGCAGGCCCGTTCAGGGCTGATGCCCGGCTGTTGGCGTAAGGCTGCAGCTGAAAGTTGTAGGACGGCGACTTTCGAGGGCTTAACACCCTGGTTTAGGTGTTTGAATGGCAGAAAATAGTCCAAAGGGTGAAGGAAGTAGTTTGAGGCCAAAAACATCCAGAAGTAACTTGAAGAAGAAGAAGAAGAAGAAACAGGAGGACAATAGTGCTGAATCAGCATTCACACAATGAAAACATCTGGACTCACCGAGCCTTTCTGCAGTTGCTCACAGCTGGAAGCAGTCTCAGTCGTCCTGATTCTGATGTGTTGTACTTCTCCAGGTCCAGCTCATCCTGAACCTCCGACATCTGCAGCATGAAGGCCAGAGCTGAACAGTCGGACACTGAGAGCTGCTTCCCTGAATCCAGCAGCCGTTGGATCTCCTGACAAAATGAGACGTCGTTCATCTCCACCAGACAGTAGAAGATGTTGATTCTTCTGTCGGGAGAGATTCTATCAGTGTTCATCCCCTTCAGGTTGGTGATGATTCTCTGGACGGTTTCTGGACTGGTCTCTGTCTGACCCAGCAGGCCTCCTAAGAGTTTCTGGTTGGACTCCACAGTGAGACCATGAAGGAAGCGGACAAACAGGTCCAGGTGGCCATTTTGGCTGCTGATGGATTTCTCCATGGCTTTCTTCATGAACTCATGCAAAGACATGAGACAAATGTTTTCTCCCAGGAAAGTCTTGATAACTTTTCCCCCCCTCCTGCTGCTGAAGCAGTGGAGCATGTAGACTGCAGCCAGAAACTCCTGGATGCTCAGATGAGCAAAAGAGTAGACTGAGGTGTTGCCTGTTCCGCTGTCCCTTTTAAACATCTCAGTGAACACTCCTGAATACAGTGCAGATTCCTTACCATCAATGCCACACTCCTCCAGGTCAGTTTTGTAGAAGATCAGGTTTCCCTTCAGCAGCTGATCAAAAGCCAGTCTTCCTAGAGACTCAATCATCTTCCTGTTCTCTGGACTCCAGACTGATTCATTCTCTGGTCCTCCCTCATACTTTTCCTTTTTCATTTTCAGTTGAACCTCCAGGAACTCTATGTACATCTCAGTCAGAGTGTTGGGCAGCTCTCCTCCCTCTCTGGTCTCCATCACATGATCCAGAATGCTAGCAGTGATCCAGCAGAAGATGGGGATGTGACACATGATGTGGAGACTTTTTGATTTCTTGATGTGGGAGATGATCCTGCTGGCCTTCTCTTCATCACTGATGAATCTCCTCCTGAAGTACTCCTCCTTCTGGGGGTCAGTGAACCCTCTGACTTCTGTTACCAGGTCAACACACTGAGCAGGGATCTGATTGGCTGCTGCAGGTCGTGTGGTTATCCAGAGGAGAGCAGAGGGAAGCAGTTCCCTCCTGAGGAGGTTTGTCAGCAGCACGTCCAGTGAGGTTGACTTTTCGGGGTCAGTAAACACTTTAGTCTTGTGGAAGTCCAGACGAAGTCGACTCTCATCCAGGCCGTCAAAAATGAACAGAACCCGGAACGCTTCAAAGTTGCTGATTCCTTTGGTTTTATTGAAGCGCTCATGAATCAGTTCCACCAAGCTGAACTTTTCTTCTTCCAAGTTGTTCAGCTCTCTGAACGTGAATGGAAATATGAACTCTATGTTCTGGTTGGTTTTGCCTTCAGCCCAGTCCAGAGTGAACTTCTGTGTTAACAGCGTTTTCCCAATGCCAGCCACGCCCATGGTCATCACTGTTCTGATTGGTTGTTCACGTCCAGGTGGGGCTTTAAAGATGTCTTCTCGCCTGATTGTTTCTTGTTTCCTGGATGCTGTTTCAATCTGTCTGACCTCATGGTCCTGGTTGACCTCTCTAGTGAAGCCCTCTGTGATGTGGAGCTCGGTGAAGATCTGGTTCAGAACAGTTTTCTTTCCAGCCTCAGCGACGCCTTCACAGAGACTTTGGAACTTGTTCTTCAGATGCTCTTTAAGCTCCTGTTGACACCGAACATCAAAATCTACAAAACACACAAGAGACACTTCAGCCAAACAGAATGAAAACAATTCATTTGACGCTCTCAAAGGTGATTTGCATCCTTAAATGAAGGAAAAATTCAACATGAATAGAAAACTAATGAAAATATTTTTCCCGTCTAAACAGTCATTCCAATTTCAGCGTTTGAGGAGAAAATTTGAGATTAAATGATGAGATTTTCTGAGTCTTGAGCTCACTGGAGCGACAGATAAAAGTAAATAAATAAAAAGCTCAAACCTGATGAACTTTGTAAGGTAACAAAAACTAAACCAGGTTCTTGCTTCACATGGATGATTAATATATGATTCATCATTATAATTCTTTCATGGTTTTCTCTGGTTTTAGGTTTCATTTAATTAGACACGTTTCCCACAGAGCGACCTCTGACCTTCGAGCTTGAGGGTTTTATCAAAGTGTCTAATTTGAAATGGCATTTTTTTTTAGAACTGTCTGCAAGCTGGAAACAAACAACCAAACTGGCCATTTTATTAGGCACACCTGTCTATCCAACAATCGATCCATTTTCTAACACTCTTGTCCCTAATGGGGTCGAGAGGGTCACTGGGGCCCATCTGACCTCAGGCAGAAAACACCCTGGACAGGTTACTAGTTCCATCGCAGGGCAACACAGAGACAGACAGGACAACCAACCATTCACACACACACACACACACACACACACGCACACACGCACACACACACACACACACACACACACACACACACACAATTTAGACAGACCAATAAACCTGACAGTCATGTTTTTAGATCACACATGTCCAGTTACTTGGACACAGCTGCTTCTGTCAAAATTATTATTTTTTTTAAGTACTGAAAATGTCTGATCATTCAAAGAAAAATGCAAAGAAGCATTTACTTCATCACCATTGGGCTCACAAGTTGAGCTGAACTTTTTTGTCGATCATCATTTGGCGTCAGACAAATATAATCCATATTTACTCATCAATTTTTAAAGCAGATCATAATGACATATTCGGTTTAATATTCAACAAGCTGAAGTGAGAATCCATTGTGTCATCACACATCCACTAGATTCATATATTTAACTTTTTCTCTGTGGCGATAAATTTTGAAATCAGAAAATATTTGAAGAGATCAGATTTATTTATCATGTATTGTCGAATCAAAAACAGCAGAGGCTGTAAAAGCTGCTCTAGTGAACTGTGTCTCTCACCGAGACCAAAGGAGTCAGAGGACAAACCCAGCTGATTGGACAGAGTGGGATCCATGTGATGAAGACGTTTGATCATCAATCTGCAGGCTCTCTGTCCTTTCTTCATCACAGCGTCTGTGGCGTCACGGGCCTTGTCTGCTCTGGTTTGGTTCTTCTGCAGTATGCCCTCCATCTCCGACAGCGTAAAGACCCCATCTGACAGAAGGTGATCCAGGAGCCGTTTCAGGATTTCCACAGAAACTCTCGCCACAAACTCACTGCGAACCTTGAAAAGCTTTTCCTCTGCAGACAGAAACAGGAACAGAAACAGAACCAGGATTCATTCAGACTGACATCTGAGAGACAAACATGGTGGAGATCAGCTGTTCATGTCGCTCCATCCTGAGCTTCCCCTCACAGTCTGTTGATCAGCTCCTCAGGTCTAAACCTGTTGTTGCGTTTCTGCCTCATATCTGAGCGATGAGCTCTGATTCTGCCTGATGAGACCGAATGAAGCTTCTGGCTCATCACTTTCTTTCCTCACTGCAGGAAGAGCAATAAAACAAACACCTTCTAAATATAGAGCTGCACTATTTTAGAAAAACAAGAAACTCAAATTATTGGTGAATATTACGATGAAAGTATTAACTGATTCCCTTTTTTCCTTTCTTTACCGTCATCATAAGGTTTTCGCCTCTGACTCTAAGCTTTAGCATCTCTGTCACCAAATGTTAGAATAAAAGGCAGGAAGTCTTTACATCTGAGATGATAAATTAGTAATAAATGATGTGAATACTGGATCAATGAATTAGTGGATGGAGTAAATATTCCTGAAGTATCAGAGCATCTGGCCTGTCCTGAACATCGGTTTATTTTTGTTCTGTTTCCATTTGAGTTCAGTTTTTACCTTCAGGTTCCACAGAAACTCAGAGCTTCACTGAACAATAAATACACACTGAGGCTGAGGTTCATCACATGCCAGCAACACAGGCTGCGATTGGTCAGTTCGTTCATTTCTGATCACTTACCAAAATCCACTTCCTGCTGCGCCATCTTTAATCTGGAAAATAGGAAGGATTCATGATGGTGAGATTTTATTTCATAAATAATTCACTTTGGTCTAATAAAGTTTAAATGGAAACCAAAAATACAAGATTCTTTTTTTTTTTTTAAATCAGTGATATGAGCATTTATTTATGTCGCCGACATAAATAAATGATATTTTACTTCTTTACTGACATTGTTCTTCTGCTTTGAAGCTCATGACCTCCAATAATCTGATCCAATCAATAAAATCACATTCAAATTTACAAAAATGTCTCCATGAGTTTTCATCACCAACATGCTGCTCACTGAAAACATTTCAGATTTATGATTGACGTTGAATGAAGAAATTGTTGATTTATTTTATTTAGCTTACAATTTCAGCAAAATAGTAGGAAACTAAATCACGTAGCGGAAGCATTTGCTCTGATGAAACTGCGGCTGAGTGAACTTTTTAGAGAGAGAGAGAGAGACAGAGAGGAAAAGAGAGAGAGAGAGAGAGAGGAAAAGAGAGAGAGAGAGAGAGAGAGAGAGAGAGAGAGAGAGAGAGAGAGAGGCCCATACCACATGGAAAGCCCTTTCCTGGGTTCATCCATTTAGTCTTTGTGTGAATGACTTGGCAAAAATCTGATTTTCCCCATTGGACAGCTGTAGCCCGAAAAATCGAACTAAAAGATTCGTCAACTTGTTGTCGACAAAACCTGTGAGAGTTCTTGGCTCCGACGAAAAGAAAAACTTCGGCGTGAAGCAGCAGTCTGGAGAGTAAATCCGGATTCTGAAGCCTCAGCTTTCGGCCTCATCAGGGCTGCAGTTGTCTCCAAACCCTGACGGTCGTCACCGTCTCGTCTCCCCAAGAGAGCAAACGCTGTCCCTGAGGCACAAACCCGAATATCAGCAAGTGCTTCTGCTTTTTACTGGAAGATTCCTCTTTGTTAAGTTTGAAATTGTTGTGAAAGATTCTCCCTGCGGCCATTTGTTCTCTCTGTCCACAACAACTTCCTCTTTTTGCACAACACTTCTGCTCTTTATCTCACTGATTAATACATTTTATACATTTACAATCAAGTCATTTAAATAATTACTTTGCACATCACATTTCTTCCCAGTTATTGATATCATTGTCCAATATTTCATCTGTCCATTTCCTGTCCACCCTTGTCCCTCGTGGGGTCAGGAGCTGCTGGTGCCTCTGCAGCTGCGTTCCGGGCGAGAGGCGGGGTCACCCTGGACAGGTCACCAGTCTGTCGCAGGGCAACGCAGAGACAAACAGGACATCATTGTCCATTAGTAATTCATTAAATTTGAAGCATTCAATTGACCAGAGTTATCAAAAATCATCTTTCTACTTGCAGTTATATAATCAATATAGATCAACTCTCCATCATAACTTCCATGTTTACAACTTCTTATGATTAGACAAAGAAAAAGTTGAAAGCATATTTCATAAGGCAAAAGAGTTTAGCACCTTTGTGGTTTGTACTAAAGTCGCATCCTGTTTGTTTTAGATGTTTCCAGGTTTAGCTTGACTTGGACTGGTTCTAAACTAGCCTTTTATCTTAAACATCCCTGTTCATCAGGGGTTAATAGGATGCAAATGAGTCTTGATGTGTAAGGACACTCAGAAATTCAGCCACACAGGAAAAAAACAAAAACAAAAAAAGTTTAATTCAATTTTTAAAGTCAGGTTGCTACTCAGGATGAGGTCGTATAGTTCTGATTAAAAACAGGAAAACTGACCAGCAGAAGGGTTAAGAACACGACAGAACTGAGCTGCAAGGTGTGCTGTAGCTTTAGCGCGGGACCAGGGCCGCGCAGAGACGTGTGGAGGGCCGGGGGCTCAAAGCTTAAAGGGCACATTGAATAAGCTCTTAACACAACATAGCAGCAACCCATATTAATCAAGAATTTGATTGGATGCTATTGTATTACTGCTGTCATGTGGGGACAATGCAAAGCAAATGTCGTCTATTTTCCCCAACAGATATAAAGTTTCTGTTTCCGCTGCTGACACCTGAGGATTGTAACAGTTTCTGATGATACAAACATTTCTGATGTCAGCTTTTCCACACTTGTGCACATAAAGGGCCTGAATGCAGAAGCACGAAGCTCCACAGCATTAATGAAATCCAGGGTTGAAAGGTCATCCATGAATCTAGACAACATTTAGGACAACTGTCACTTACTGATGCTAAAAAGAGCATGCTATCAAATGAATGGGTTTTACAGTCATACATAAACGTTAATATCTCTAATCTTGTTCTTTGTTTAGCGCAAGTAATATTACAAATCTACTAACTGGAGAAAGTTCTGTTCCATCAAACACTTTTTATGGATTTCCAGCAGGATTTCCTGTGTCTCCTCTCTCCTCATTGGTCCATTGCTGTTCTCTTATCTCGGTGATTATTGGTTCTATGCTTTAATTACGTCTCTAATACAAAATATTATCAGGAAAACCTCCTTACTTAATGTCAATTTGAACTCTATATGAAGGAACTCTTCATACTAATAGTGAATTTCTTTCTCTGTTTATGTAGTAAAGCTGACGGTCCCCAGTGTCAGCAGGAGGCAAGCAGTATTATGTGTTGTGGAATGCAAAAACTTACAAGCAGGAACCTGGAGGACAATTTACTACATTAGAGAACCGTGTGGGGAAGCAGCACTACTGCATCCTGAAACACGGGAGAGCAGAGAGGAAAACAGAGACAGAAGCACAGAGAGGGTCTTGGAAGAAGCAGTCTGCTCTGTCTGGGACTGATTCTTCATTTTGTCTCACCTGAAAGGTTCTGCAGCTCCTGCTGGTCCTCAGAACGTATCTATGTTGGTCCAAGTCACCGGAGCCAACCTTAACTAAATATTTTATCTCTGTCTCTTTCTTTCATCCTTACAAGATTTTAATTTGGACTCCGCTGAGTTGTTTTAATTCCTGTACATTTTAATTTGTCCACCATGACATCATATTAGTCCTGAAAGATTCTCTCACTACCTGAGAAGCGTCGTCTCCATCCTCAGAGAGATGAAAGAGAGATGAGACGATCGTTTCTCCACTTGTGTTTTTTCATGTCTTAAAAATCAGAACCATCAGAAACGTTTACATTTTAAGAGTTTAACTTGCAGCAGCGTTGTCTGAATTGTTTACCCAGCAAGACTGTTTTAGAATTAGTATTAATCCTTAGCATTGTCTTATTCCTTCTAGCATTTATCTTTCACACAGCAGCCGCGTCCGACTCCTTGCAGTGTGTTTTATTCAGCAGTGTGGTCTTGTTTCTCAGAGATTTAAATTAGCCTCCTCCAGCATTTAGTCATTCATTCATGAAGAGCAAACAAGTCAAGGATTCTGCCTGTCCTGCCAGAATGCTTCACATCTAAGATGAAACATCTAGCAGCGGGATGAAGAAAAGCCCTGGTGCAAGACGCTAGCTGAGGCATCCTCAGTCCTGCTAGAAAGCCATTGGCTTCACCAAAAACAACAGAGAAATGATGGTATCCAGTTCAGTTTTTCAAGATCCCAATCTAATCAGTCGTCGCTTGACAAGTCGTAGGCAGGTCTAACCCACACTTGTCTGGAACTCACTCTTCCTCTAATTCTGTCCGATCCAACTCCAGATGTTGACGGTACTGGTGCCTCTTCATCCAGACTCATATGCAAGGGGGAATGACGAGCTTGGAATTTTGCAGCATGTTGATGGTGACGGCCAAACGACAGGGGGAGACACTATAGGATCCTCACATTTTGTCCTTCGTGGACGACTGAGGACAGGAGACGAGAAAACAGGATCTTCACTGACGAGGGGACTGATGGCATCAACCGACTCAATGGGTCCTTCACATGGTGAAAGACAGAAGCTGTTGAGCTTCTCTTGGGAAACGCTCACCTTCCCTTCCTTATAGAGGAGAGATGAGAAACATCTGAATGAAGTCAGCTGACATTTTATCTCCCAACTGAATCACCAAACTGAAGGGAAGTTTGACACATTGTTTGTTTTATTGTAAGAAGGTAACATGTACTGAATACTTCCTGCTGCTCACCATCCACATGGCCCTCCCTGCTCACTTCACTTCCTAAGACATGTTGGATGATGCTTTATAAAAAAAAAAAAAAAAAAAAAAAAAAAAAAAGGTAATAAAATAGTGCAACTCTTAAACTTTGTTCGTTGTCTTTATCTACATATAGACATTCAACAAATCACCTTCTAGTTTAGAATGAAGTCCAAATGTGCAAACATCGAGAGGAAAGAACCGTACAAATATTCAAATGTCTTTAAAAACCAGCTGATGTCGTCGTAGCAACGCGTATCAAACAAGCAGACCTTCAATGGTGAAATAATCCCAGGAGATTACTGATCTGGACACTTGACACTGCAAAAACATTCAATCATACCAAGTACCTTTGGTCCAGTTTCTAGTGCAAATATCTTAGTTCAATCGAAATAAGACAAAACTAATTTAAAAGCAGTTTTCCAGCATTATATAGAAGCTTGTTTTGAGACTATAATTCCTTAATGTTGATGGAAAAAGTGGTAGTTCCACTGGCAGATTACTGCACTTATAATATGGGAGAAATGTCTTATTAGAAGTGAAATAATCAACCAAGTAGTTTTAAAAAAATATGCATTTGTTTTATTAAATGAAGGAATTATTCACTTTATTCACAATTATTCACAAAAAAAAAACAAAAAAAAAACACTTGGTATTTTATTTCATTTTATTCTATGTTGCATGACTTTGTATTTTGTGTTTATGATGTAAAGCACTTTGAAATGCCTTGTAGCTGAAATGTGCTATACAAATAAAATTTGATTGATTGATTGATTGATTAAAACAAGCTGCTATCGCTTGCTGAAACATTATGTTAGTTTTATCTCATTTCAGATATTCTAAGGTATTTGCTCTAAATCAGAGACCAAAATTACTAAATTACTTTAGTGCTTTTGCAGCGCAGATCTGCACAGAAAGCAGGGAGTCAACAACAAATCAGCACCGACACCTTCAGGGCGCTCCTGTTGGGAAGACGCCGTTTACTCCAGTTGGCAAAAGAACAAGCAAGAAAACTGAGTTTTCAGTTCATTTGTTTTCTCCTTGCGACAAATTTTCTCAGCACAAAATTGCACACCAGTAAAAGCAAGTTTAATTCTGCTTGAACCTCCCCACATCCGCCTGGAAAACACATTTGTGGGCTGATTGTGGAGGTTACGACGCGTTACGGAGGTCGTGACATGTTTCGGTGGAGGCAGTGTGATGGTGTGGGGCAGAGGGAATCTTCCAGTTTTTTTTTTTTAGGGTGAAGCCCATTAATGCATTTCCCTTCCCAGTGTGGGGATGTTGAAGAGGAAATAAACAGGCTTTCAAAGGAATAAGGTTTATTGCCAATAACCACTGGTACAATGAAATAGTTGACCAAACACAAATTTCCTGACTTGGGATGACAAGTTTCCCTTCCTTCACTTCCCCTCCTTCCACTGCAAAAAACACAAAGTGTTGCCAAGTATTTTGTGGTCGAGTTTCTAGTGCAAATCTCTTAAAATGAGACAAAACTGACTTACAAACTTTTCAACAAGATATGGGCGTTGCGTTGAGCTACTATTTTCTTAATATCAATTCTTAAAATGTGATCGTTCCACCGGCAGGTTGTTTCACTTTTAACATCTGAAAAAATATCTTTTTTTAGGTGAAATAATCTGTCGTGAGAACTAGGATTTTCTTTTATCAATATTAAGAAATTAGGGGCTTAAAACAAGCTGTTATATCCACCTGAGAAGTTACATTTCAGTGAACTTATCTCAGCTCTACTAAGATATTTACACTAGAAACTAGACCAAAATAATTTTTAAAAAACCAAAAACTTCCTTGCATTTGCTTTCGTGTTTTTGCAGTCTTCTCCTGGGCTGACTTTTTTCGTTTTTTCAGAGTTCACGTAAACAGCGAGGGAGGAGAAGCTGCTGATTGTTCAACGTACATCTTCTGCATGGGGGTTGCCACGGTGATGTTTGGTGCAACACTTTTTAAATCTGACTCCCAACAACTTTGTGTTGCTGCTGCTATTTACAAAAGAATATGTACAGCTAAAGCCACAATTCTCCATCCCTGCGGTCGACTTGGATTTGAAAGGAGGCTTTTAATTTGACCGAAACGTTTCGGCTGAACCTCAAAAGTTTTCGAGCAGCCCAAACCGGACAGGATGAACCATCAGAATAACGAAACTAAAAGAGTTTTCAATTTCGGCATGACATTTTAATATGTGAATAAAAACAAATCAGTTTTGTTTCAACATCTCAAAATAAATGCTCCCTTCATCCCTTTGCTCTGTCCTGGTTGAAGAGCTGCCTCGCCTCCTTCCCTGAAACCAGCATCTTTGTTGAGCGAGAGCAGTTTTAAATCGAAATCTGCTGCGGGTGTGAATAATTTAAGATTTAACGGTACGTTCCAAAACAAACATCAGACGTTCTGGCAAACACTTGAGATAGATTTGCTATGTAGTAAAAAAGAAGAAAAAAAAAAAAAGACACATGGATGAGAAGTTCAGTTCCTGGTTTTGTGGGAAAATTGGACTCTGAGGAACGCCGATGTCTTTCTGGACATCTTATGTAAATACTGTAAGTTTACTAGTTTAGAGAGTAATCCTCTTAGCGTAAAAACTGAGCCTGTGGAGGTATACTGCGGCCGGTGAAGTCTGTAAAAATCTGGCCCATTCACATTTATGCCGTTTCTTTTTTCTGAAAAATAATTTATTTCAGAAACAAAAATAAAAGCAACACAAGCCGAACTGCAGACAGCGAGCAACAGAGTCAGAGGACAAAACCAAGCAAACGAACCTTTTTCGTCTTCTCTGAACATAAAGTGTGAGGAGTGCAGTAGCTGCACCAAAGACCAACAACAGAAGAGTAGAAGAAATGAAATGTGCTAACATACATATATGTATATATATAAAACATATATATATATGCATATTTATATATGACCTGAAGATCAGCAGCTTCACCTTGGCTCTTTGAACACAGCGAGATGAAGACCTTGACATGTTCCTACAGGAGTTGGGGATTTGCACCGACGTCCCCCTGTGTTGTTCTGAAACTCTGACATTCATAGAGAAGCTCCGGTCGGCTCCTATCAGCTGGGTTTGAAGGGAGGCACTGCAGTTTCCAGCTGTCCATCACTCCCTGACAGTCTGTTCTGAGGAGGTTCCGCTCAGTCCTGGGTCTGCTGGGCCGGTCTGTCCCCGTCTGAAGCCTCGATCCCCAGCAGGGCCTGCACCGCCTCCAGGGGAACCCCCTCTGGGGTCTGGATGTGCATGGTGGTTCCGTCCGGCCCGTTGATGATGACGATGCCGTCCGACCCCGGCTCAGCCAGCTGCACCGTTAGCCCCTCTGTCTGGATGTAGATCTCCTGGCCCGCCTGCAGCTCTTTGGGCTGAGAGGAAGAGTCACAGGGCTGAGCGGAGGCCAGCGGCAGGACAGGGCTGGGGGCGGGGCCAGGGACGGGGCTAGTCTCCGCCCTCTTTTTGTCTGTGGTGCTGGTGGCACAAGAACTGAGAGCAGAGTCTGGTTGGGTCATCTGGACCGTGGTGTCGGCTCCGTTTACGTCCTGGACCGTGGCGTCGGCCCCGTTTACGTCCTGGACCGTGGCGTCGGCCCCGTTTACGTCCTGGACCGTGGCGTCGGCCATGTTTACGTCCTGGACCGTGACGTCGGCCATGTTTACGTCCTGGACCGTGACGTCGGCCCTGTTTACATCCTGGACCATGACGTCGGCCATGTTTGTGTCCTGTACAGCGCCGTCGGCCATGTTTGTG
>VMRN01000046.1:2167465-2199965 GCA_010277015.1 Poeciliopsis turrubarensis | reverse complement strand
CGTCGGCCATGTTTGTGTCCTGTACAGCGCCGTCGGCCATGTTTGTGTCCTGTACAGCGCCGTCGGCCATGTTTGTGTCCTGTACAGCGCCGTTGGCCATGTTTGCGTCCTGGACCGCGGCAGCAGCCATGTTTGTGTCCTGGTCCGAGGCCGACGGCCCCTCCTTCTGCTCCTGCGTAGGGCCAGCAGGAGGTGCAGCCAGGCTGGGAGTTGGGTCAGGAGAGGCGATGGTGGAGGAGCTGCAGGTCACAACAAACACATTCAGACTATCAGCTCCACAAATTAGGGTCAGCTGACAAACACCAACTGATGTTATTACTCTGCTGCGCTACCATGGCAACAAGGTTTATTTTATAGCTAAAAAAACTACAAAAGCACCACCATCTGACTATGCTGTTCTCTGTCAACTGTGAGGGACTCCTCTCTGTTCTGGAGCTGAGCATAAAGTTACATGTAGGCCTAATGCAATAATCAGTGAATCAATGAATCACATGATTCATTGATTCATGAATCGCATCATCATGAATCAATGAATCAATGAATCACACACACATTGATTCATGATAATGCGATTCATTGATTCGCATCAGCTCAATGATTTCTCTTTTCCTTATTTCTCATATGTCTCTTTTCTCTTTCTACCAAAAATTGGATGATAAAAGTCTTCAGTCTGGTGCTTTGGTCTCAACTGGCCCTTATATTGAAGGACATTTTAATTACAGAGATTTCATAAATAATTGTTTTTTTTAATTTGTTGTTTCTGTTGTTTTGTTGATTTTGAATATTTAAAATGTCATCCAGTTCCAGTGTTGAATGCTCATTAGAGTTGAAAAGAATGTCCTTGCATTATTATGCCATTAGATTATGTTACTAGAAACGGTCTCAAAACAACAATATTATCATTTATCACAATAACTTCTGGGACGATTTATCATCCAGAAAAGTGTTATTGTGTCAGGGCTAGTCGCTGTAAACCAGATCCATCACCCTGCAAAACTTTCAGAACCCAAGAACTTTTTTATAACGTCAACATAATTAGGGCTGAAACAATTAATCTGATTCATTCTGATGAATTGATTATTGAAGTAATCATCAACTAATTTAGTAATCAATAAATCATTAAATGGAGTGTACGGACTTACAGAAAAGGCCATTTGGTGAAAAAAACAATAGTCACAGCAGTAATTATGCTAAAACTAAAATGAACTACTTCAGGGATGTTTTTGATGAAGGAATATTATAACATGATGAAAATCTCAAAAAGTTGATTTTACATAATACTGCCCCTTTAAGGAAATCTTCAAGTATCTTGGGATCTTGTTTTTCTCGAATGAGGGAAACATGGAGCAGGAGATCCGACAGGCGGATTGGTGCAGCGTCTGCAGTGAAACGGCTGCTGTACTGGTCTGTTGTGGTGAAGAGCGAGCCGAGACAAAAAGCAAAGCTCTTGATTTACCGGTCGATCGACGTTCCTACCCTCATCTAAGGTCATGACCTTTGGGTCAGGTCTGAAAGAACGAGGTCACGAATACAAGAGGCCGAAATGAGTTTTCCCAGTAGGGCGTCTGGACTCTCCGTTACAGATAGGGTGAGAAGCTCAGATCTTTCTCAACCCCTCCCCATGACCACACACACACACACACACTCACACACACACATAATGGATGTTGGCAATGTCCATTACTGACATTTCATCGTTGCTGTAGTAAAATTGCTGCTGTTGTCATTTTGTTTTAAAAATTGTTCTACAAATTGTCACAAATGTTCTACAAATTGTTCTAAAAGCAATTTAAAACGTGAAAAATGAAAATATTTCAAACATAAAATAAATCTTGTGTGAACTAAAACACAGTGGAAAGCCCACACATCCAGCGAGGTGGGCCCGGCTTACCTGGAGGTAGGTTCGGCAGAAGCGCTCAGCACTTTGGCTCCACCTGAAATCTCCAGGGGAGACACAGACACGGAGCACGACTTGACAAGAGAGGCTGCCTGGGTGGCCGAGGCCACTGGAGCAGCAGCTGGGAAACAAAGTGACAGACATGACAGTCACATGACCCCACATACTGACCCAAACACCTACAATACTTAAATGCTGAATAGTCTATGTCTTATGGCAGTTTATCAAATCCAGATCCAGCGCTTCCTGTGGGAGAGAGCGGCTGAAAAGCTGCTGAGGAACTTTTCTACAGGATTTGTAGAAGCTGAGGTATCAACAAGTTGTATCAAAACAGGGAACTAAACATGCTAACATCATGCTAGTTCTAAAACAACAAAAAAAACTCAGCATAAAAACACTGTCAACAAATAGTAACACATGGTAAAGTTGTGCACTCTCACTAATATTCAACCCTAATGTGCCATTCAGGGTTTCGCTCAGTGTATCATAAGCCTGGCGGGCCTCCAGGTTTTACTTACACCCCACCAGGCTAACTACCTGTTTTTGGCGCTTCTGTGCCGTTTTGATGATCTGCAATGCTGTTTTCCATCTTAAATCTTTTAGATGGTGGCAACATCTTGGAGTTCTGAAAAAAAAAAAAAAAAAAAGATTAATTTAAACTAAAACTACTGTTATTTTCCTTACACTGAGCAGAGTTAGTTGAAGTATTTTAAAGCAATCTTTTCTCATTGTTACCACTAAGTTCTGTAAGAAAAACCCTAAAAGTTTGACCTATATTTTCTTCAGAAGTTTGACCTATATTTTCTTCAGCACACACACACACACGCACACACACACACACACACACGCACACACACACAGTTATACTCAGATCCTTTTTGGCTTACCCCCATGTACCGGACGTTCTTATTGTTCCCACTAGAGACAGGCGACGCTCCAGGAAGCACCTTCATCTTGTTCACCTCGTCCAGGATCCCTAGAGACCGAGCAACCTGAAACAGGAGTCCAGGACGGGACAGAGAACCTGTCGGATCACCTGCTGCTCAACGGTCCCAATCTTCAGGTGCATGGAGAGGCAACATATGGTCTCACCTCAATGTTCCTGACCTCCACAGGCATGGCTCCACCCTGCGGACTTACGATGTAGTCCTGTGCGGTCTGCCTGACTTGAGCATGCAGAGATTCAAACTCGTGGTAAATGTCTGGAAAGCAGCTACAGGCCGACCCCTTGCAGTCCAGCTGAAAGAGATGGAGGGCGAACGTTTGAAATCATTTTTAAAGAACCTTAGAGGTGGCCTGGCCTGCCTGCCTACCTTCTACTGTCTTCAAATATTAATGCAGTCAATTACAAGTCACAAAGAGGAGCAGTGATCCTTGCTCGGTTTGTGAGATAACAGAAATATGTAGGAAATGTATTATAGTCCTTCCATTTCGCCAGTAGCTCCTTCTGAGTTTGGTTTTCTTTGAGGTTTCTTCTCATTAAATAATTGTTCCTTTTCAATGCATGTTGCAAAGCATGCAGTCATAAAAAATAGCAAAACATATATGTATTTAACATATGTCTGGAAAAAAGTAAACCCAGAGAGACACCAAAAATGAACATTGTTTCACTCATTAAGCAAAGAATATTGACATAAATGTGTGATTTAGGACAGACAAGAACCACTGAAACATGAAAACCTCTGAAGAAAACAATGATAATTCTTTTCTTTGGTGTGTCTTGTCCCTTTATATAACTTTAATGTCTGAGAGACTTACTGATGAATATTCATATGTCAGAATTGTATCAGTGAACAATTTTACAATGAACTTTGGGTGCAGTTTTCCAGACAAAAACAATGTCTCAGTAAAGTTAATTAAAAGCTAAAATAAACATAAAAATACACACGGTTACATTGACCACTGAGCAGCAGTCAGCATGGTGATGGAACTACTACTAACAACATGCAAACAAAAACCAACAGGCCATTATTCCTAATAGAAATGTGTGTTGTTTTTTTTCACCTTCGCCAGCAGCAACTCCCACAGACTTAACATTTTGGTCAAACGAGGAAGAACAGCATCCATCAGTTCTTCATCTTCACACTGCTCCACCAGCTGGAAGCAACACAGAGCGGACACAGGGACACGAGTTACACAGCGGGTACTTTTGGAGATGGGTCAGTCCCGTCCTGGAGAGGAGCAGCGCTCCGTCCTCTGACCTCCTGCAGCCGCTGCCGTCTCCTCTCAGCCTGCTGCCGCGCCGTCATTGGAATGACCCCGAGCTTTGGGGGTCGCCCGCGACGACCAGGTCTGCCCACGAGACCAATGCTCACCTGAGAGAATCGACCGATCGGGTTAATGAAGAGCTACCAGGTTCTAAGAAGATCCACAGATCTGATGACAACATCTGTATTGGTGCTGATATTGGAAAACATTCTAGATGGGCTACAGGGGAAAAAGTGTCCAATCTATAAAGGCAGATCTATTCAGTCTAGTTCTTTGCTTTGTGCTCAGAATGACATCATGATTTATTATTTATTTTACAATATATTTAGAATTTCTAATTGCTCTTTCTGAACCATTTGAAAGGAGGGGTACAGCTATTTTTTTTACACGTTAGACCAAAACAGTCAACTTGTTGTTTTAGTCAGTTTCAGTTTCATTATTTTTTTTTACATTGACTGTTCTACTCCTAACAGCACAAATAAAAGTTGTGTTCATATGTATTTCAGTGAGCTGTACTGGTGCAGAGTTAGCAAATTCATTTGTAATTCAGTACATTTATGTCTGTGTTTAGAAAATAAACTTTCAAAGTGAATTCAGCTGTTCTGTATCGGATCGGTATCAGGCGATACTAAACCTCAGATATTAGTATCTGAGATTTTAATGATGTGAGAAAACATTCTGGAAGATCAATAACCTTTAAATTATAATCAACATTTAACACTGGAACAGGAAGACATTTCAAATATACAGTATAAAGAGAAAACTGAGGTAGGATGAACCTTGGCTTAAAGCAAACTGACCTTAGGAGGAGGTCCAAGCGATCGACCTCGCCCCCTGCCTCTTCCTCTTCCTCTGCCCCTCCCTCGCCCCCTTCCTCTCCCTCGCCCTCTGGGGCGACCCGGACCCCGGTAATGGAGGCCGGTGATGCCTTCAGCTGCCAGGCCGTTGTCTCCCTGAAGACAAGCAGAGTGAGGCTTTAGAGGCAGAGCACAGCAAAACTGATATTCTGCAGAGTCTTCATTTCACTACTCAAGCTTACTTTATGCGATATTATGAACACATTCAAAAGTCTAAAGAAATAAATAATCCAATTCCCATTTTAAATTTATTTTAAAAAATTGACGTTATTGCTTAAAATGCAATAAGGTAGTGTTTCTTTTAGGGATGTGCCGACAGCAGTTTTCTGGCTGATGGCCGATTACTGATCCTTTAAAAGCCTGACCTGCTGATTCCAATTTTGGACGATGCCAAATTTTTGATCTGAACTGTTGCTCAATACAGCAAGAAAGTCGCTGAGTTGACAACAGTGGGTGACGACTGTTAACTGTAGAGGTGCAGAGATGAGCTGGCGGGCCGGTCTGTCAGTTAAGCCTTTCTGATAGGAGAGAAGATCAGCTTAACATTTAAAAATCGGCTGATCAATGATCTCCCAAAATTAAGAAAATCCACACAGATATATCGGTACACTCCTAGTTACTTTATTAGTGTATCAAAGGATGTGTCTGCTAGTAAATAAATTACTTCTAAAATCAACATGGGCTGATTATTGTTTGGGTTACCCAATTAACAGCTGAATTTTTTTTAAATCTTAAATATAAAACATATAATCTGTTGATTATTTTTTGTATTAATAATTTCGAACAAATTTACTGACAAATATTTTCTTTTTATGTTAAATGCAAAATATTTCTATTTTTAGCTTAGCTTTTTTGTTCTGACTGTGTTGCTACTTCAATAAATGGTGTTTTTTTTGAGTCTGTATACTCCAGGTAATGATTAATCGATCACTAAATCAGGTAATGATTATTTCAACAATTGATTAATCGTTTCAACCCCTCCAATTATTCACTGAGCAGTCTGAAGTCAAAACCTAAACTCAGAGCTGAAATCACGTAGATCTCAGCTCTGACAGGTAAAATGGTGTCTCACACTGTTTGTTGTCATGGCAGCAGGTTTCTCCTCCTTTTCCTCCTCTTGCTCTTCCTCCTCTTCCTCCTCCTCCTCAGTGACAGCCTCCTCTACCTTCTGGTCCGCTCTGCTCTGGCCGGGTTCTGGCGCGCTGCTGGCTGTGACCGTGGTGAGGTCGGGCTGTCCGTGGGTGGGGTTCAGCTTGTAGTGCCGGTTCAGGCCTCCGGGGCCGATGTAGGCCTTATCGCAGGTCTGGCAGCGGTGGCAGCGCGACTTGAGGCTGTAGCTGAGAGACGAGGGGCTGCTGGAGCCCGGCCCGTCCCGCTTGGCGTTCTCCTCCTCCTCCACGCTCATGTCGGAGTAGTCGTCCGAGTCGGACTGGTGGCTCTCCGCCAGATCCTCCGTCTTGATGAACTTGTAGTCTTTAGCTTTGTACTTGGGCGGCCTAGACACCCGACCCGATCTGGTTTGGACCTTCAGGGCTTTCCTCTCTCTTTTCTTTGCTTTCTTCTTCTCCTCTTTTTCTCTGACTCTTTCCTTGACGACAGAAGGTGAAGTTGCCGTGGGAAGCCTGGTGCTGACGGCGAGGGAGGCGGGTTGCCGTGGAGTCGCGGGGATGACCGGGGTCACTTTAACTGGGACTTTCCCAGCAGCAGCGGCAGCAGTCGGTTCCGTCCCGTTGTGCTGCGTCTTAATCAGAGGAATGCTGATGGTTTTAGTGACGGGAACCGCAGGGGGCTTGCTGCTGGGAGGGGGCGCGTCTTTAACCGGGGTGACAGCTGACACTCTGATGGTAGGCGGGGCAGGTTTCTGTCCCAGACTGGAGGAAGCAGTTGCTATGGTTGCCGGAGCAGTCACCTTGTGGACCAAGGGGAGTAGAGAGCCCACTACAGGAGTGGCATTCTGCAGCACCAGCTGGATCTGGGGTTCTCCTGGGTTCTGCTGCAGCAGGATCTGCTGACCCTGCTGACCCACCACAGGCTGCAGGTGGATGATCTGCGCGTTGCCCAGGCTGCCGCCGGCAGACAGCTTCACCTGCGGGTGGCTGATAGTCACGGTCTTCTGCTGCAGACTCACACAAGAATTCAGGTCCTGTTTGGGAGGAACTTGGATCTGGATTCTCGTCGGTTCTGCCTGGAAAGACAAAAAAAAAACAAAAAAAAAACAAGTTGCTAGTCCAAATTTTATTTCAGAAATTGTAAAACTGTCCAGATAACGGGGCAGAGGCGTGAGAATAGAAACCCAACTGAACAACTGCAGCATGTCTCCTTTAGACATTCACTCGCAGTGTGGACAGCCATCAAATCCCAACATATAACATTATTATGGAAGAGGCTTAAGGCCACTGAAAAAGAAAAAGTTCATGTGTAGCAAAGATCAACATGGTCAGAGAATTAAACTGATATGTTTTCAATTGATCTTGTTCACAAAAATGCGGGGATTAGGATCACTGGGAGAAAATGATTTAATCTCTGAACTTTCTGAAGGCAAGAAAAAAAGAGTCAGAATTTTGAGAAAAAAAATACTGAGAGTAATGTCAAAATTTTATTTAAAAGAAAAAAACTTTTGAGCACAAGCAAATTGGGCAAGAAAAATTCAATAAAAAAGTGAAAAGTGAGAATTTAAAAGAAAATGTATTTTGTTCATTTCTATTGTAGATATTTGTAATACAGTATATTTATAGAATGCTTGTTGTTCTTGTGTCCAGTCGTTTGGTTTCTACATCCTGTATGTTCTGTACTTTGCTTTTGGATTCCACTTCAGTCCCTGTTGTGTAGAAAAAACATTTGATGATATGAGTGAAATTTGCAATAATATAATTTGTAGTAAATGACCAACTCAGTAAACAGACCACAGACAACAGCAACATTGGATGGAAAAGTTGCTCTTTCTGCACTGAAACAACTTAATTGTAATTTCTTAACTTTACTGCTGTTGCTCAGGCAACCATTGCTGACAGAAAGGTGAAGAGAAAAGAAGACTAATGAACTATGAGGTTAAGCAATCCTGAGCCAGTCCAGCATTCAAGACCAGAAAGCTTCACAACTATCAACAATAGAAAACGCTGCAAAACGTGCAGGATGTCAAAATTATTTTTTGAAATATTTCAAATAACATTTGAATCGAGCAATATGAGGCGTGATCAAAACGAAAAACTCATCATGAGTTAGGAACAAAAAAAAATTGGGGAAAGATCCTCTTATTCCGTTATTGTCTTTGGTTGATCAGCTTTGAAACCAAAACAATCTGCAGCATTTATTTCTCTTTTATCTGATATATTACTAATAAAATAAAAGAAAGGAGAAATCGGTCCAAACAAAGCCAGTTTCTCTTGAAGACACACTGTATGCTTTCTGTTTTTAGTGAAATAAGACAACTACAATCTATTTCATTTGCATTTATTTTGGTTTCAGATGAGAAGTAAAATGTTTCCTATGGGAAACAATGAAAGTGATTTGGTAGAACAAGGCTGGTGCATACCAACGAAAGGCATGCATGATGCACTTTTTGAGTTTAATTAAAAAAAAAAGAAAATACTTTGACGCATAATCTTGTGATGTCTCTATTGTGTTGGTAGAAAACTGTTTCATCTATCAAACAACCTGCAGATATTTTTCTTTTCTCTCATCGTCCTTGAAAAAAACAATTCTAAATTGTAAAGAATCAGAATGAGCTTAAGACTGAACAGAAATCGGTACCAGCCATGAAATCCAGATCAGTGCATCTCTACTGACTTCTATGTGATTCCTGGTTCAGATTCCTGGTCGGCTGCAGAATGAATCAATCCTTCATATCTGACTCACCTGGATTAAAGTGTTGGACTGCAAAGCGACCTGCTGAGCCACACTTTTCAGCTGAGTGGAAGCATTATTCTGAGGGCTGATCTTTAGGTTCTGTGGGGAAAGCTGGACCTGCTTCTGCTGACCCTTCACATGCTGCAGGTTCTCCGGAGACACCTGGACCTGGTTCTGGGACTTGGTGACCTGATTAATGACCTGCTGCAGCTGACTCGGATCCAGAGCCGTCTTTTGGACCGGGGCCGGTTTGACCAGCTGGCTGTGCTGGAGCAGCTGGACGGCCTCGGTGTCGGAGACCTGCACGATCTGCTGCTTGGTGAGCTGCTGCAGCACCGCTTGCTGCTCCTCCACCGTCAGCCCGGAGCCCTCCACCAGGCTGCCGTCAGGCTGCACGTAGATGATGGTGGTGTTGGCCAGGTCGGCAAACTCTGCGTCCACCACCATGCGCTGCTCCACCTGGCAGGTTTCCACTCCACTCGGGGGCTGACTGCCATCCGCACAGGACCCGGGCTCTGCACTCTCTGCAGGCTGATCGCACTGGGCGACGAGGAAAGTCGATCCTTTCTCTTCGGGCTGTAAGATCTGGACGGCAGGCTGGACTGATAAAGGCTCCACGGGCTGCGGGTCTGGCTGCACGGCGGGCTCAGACTCTGTCCCCGGCGACTCAGCCACTGTTATTGTTCCAATAGCTCCGCTGTCACCCTCGTTGTCCGCCATTTTAGCTTTGGGGTTAACAGTTAGCTTTGACTAGGGGCCTTGGTGCTGTTTTCCGTATCTCCAGAAGATATCGCTAAATAAAAAGTTATTTATAAAACCAGCGTGCGCTGGTAGATAAAACTCTCCGCGGGAATGAATGACGACATTTAGGGCAGCGGGGAAATCGCTGGAAGGCAAGTGTTAGCGGGAGGAGTTTTGAACTAGCCTAGCTTAACCCTCCGCGGCAGCGGTAGCGCTTATAACCCGGACTGGAACTACTACCAACGGACCGGATTCACAAGATTTTCTCTCAATTATGGCATGAAAAAAATAATTATTTGTGCTATAATGACATGAATCATATCATTATGATTGTGACGATTATTTGAATAAGAAATAAAAATAATATTAACAACAATTATTATTATTATTATTTTTGTTATTATTATTATTATTATTATTATATAGTTGAAATTCAGATCTTGCTCCTGAAGTGTCTGAGCCTGACATAAAGCTGAGATTTACACCCTAGTAATATAAGTCATTTTTCCACTTTCTAAATATTAAAATAAGAATAACTAAATGATACAGAAACAAAGCCACATTAATTAAACAGTAAGAATAAGAATCTGGTGATGGCTGTCCATTTATTTCATTTGTTCTAAATCTGATTAAAAACATGTTTGAACTGTCGAACAGTGTGAGACTTTTTCCATTTAAATCACATTCAGTGTTACTTTGCAGGGTCCAGTCGTGCCTCAGCTTTTAGTTTACTTTGTAGATGGCCTCATATTTTCCTTAGCTTCCCTCTAACATGTTTGCTTCTCTAGTGGTGAGCTAACCAGGTGTGACTGCAGTAAATCATCACCAAACCACGACACTCCCAACAAGGTAGAATGTAGATAAATATGGCAGAGATGTTTGAGAGGTTGGTTGCAGGGGACAGTGGTGTGGAGTGATAGACAGGTTCAGTGTGGGACTATGGGTAAAGAGTTTAAATGGAATCCAGTTTCCTGGTTTTCCGATTATCCTTTCCGAACGACGTCATTCATTTTCTAAATTCTATGGCAATGATGGGAAAAATAGCAATAAAAAAATAAATGAATAAATAAAAATATATAAGAAAGAGCAGACCCGTTTCTTAGATAAGCTGTTTGACAATTTGAAAGATGAAATCTACAAAAACAAAGCGGAGCGGAGAGGTGGACGTTTTGGCGTGAGGCCCGTAGGAGGCGTAGTTTGACGGTCTCGTTCAGATAGCTCCTGTGAATGCTGGGCGATGGCACCTGTCCGCACTTTGAAATAAAGTCGAAGCAGGATTACAAGGATCAACATCTGGGTCCGTCCTTCGCCAGGCTGAAACCCAGTAGGTACTGGGCTCTTTCTCCTCCCGCTGTCATTATTCTGCCCTGTTTACTGGAGTTGCTGCTTCAGATGATGCTAGCTAGCCGTCGTTAGCAGCTTTATGAACAGCACCATGTTTGTTTGTTTTTTTTTTTAATGTATTTGTTATTGCGTCACTTTCTTTTTCGTATTCATTGTGAATAGTCGTATTGTCCTGCAGCGCTGAGAGCTCATATTACCCTGTCAGGGCGCCGCAAGGACAGTCCCACAGTTCACCCCATCACACATGTAAACACTTCAATATCTGCTCTGAAATATTCTAATATTCGGCTCACTGTCGTGCTGTTATCTCACAGCAAATAGGACTGTGCGGTTCGGGATGTGCCGGAGTGATTGTTGTTCATATTTAATTAAGCATGCACATTTCTGGGGTTTATTTTCATCAGAACTGGTCGTTAACGCCCCCCGTGTTATGCTGCATTCCGTTTACCTCGGAAAACGGAACTCGGGTCTCGGTGTACCTGGAGACCGGATGTCTTTGGTTCAGCTGAACGTTTGGAAAGTTTTTGGGATTTATTCACCACGACGAGCCGGGAGCTGTTTAGTCCTGTTTATTCCGGGGCTCATACCATTTCAGGAGTGACTGATGTAATGAGATTTAAACAGACAAACTGCCACAGTGCAAATATTCTTACTGCTGTTATGGCTTCCTTTTATGCGGCAGCCATGTTGAATTGTTTTCTTGGGGAACCCTCCACTTTCCCAACAACTATAAGATTCTTCTCGTTGATTTTTCATGACATTTCAACTCCAAGGAACCATTAGAGGGATGGGATCTAACGCTGAGAACAGAGATCCTAATTTCACATGAATTTTCACTGTCCATTCATATGAAATTAATTTTAATTGTCTTCCAAAACAGACTTCAGGAAAATAGCTGCACTTTAAGCCTGATTGCCTAATTTTTTGTACTTTTTTTTTTTTAGTACTGTAGAATTTTGAGTTTTCTCTCTGCAATGTAAAACATGACATTGACCAGTACAGGTATAGGCTACATATTCAAAAAGTTTCAGTTTGTCACAGGAGTCAAAATGATGACACGATAATCTGGTTCCAATTATATATTTTTTTAAATTCTCTAACAGTATTGATACAATGCAAGTAAAAATATGTTTTACTCTTTTTATCGCTTTTACAAATTAATCATGATTTAGATTTTTTGGTAAACAAGCAATCCCTCAACCCTTGAACCTCAAGGGAAAAGTTGATTTCCAAAATAATAATAATAATTAAATACAAATATGAAATGTAACATCTGTGCATAGATGTGTATCTCCTTATAGTGAGTATTTAGTAGTGATATTTGACACATGAATAAAGATTGAGGCAATGAGCTGGATGCAGTAGGGATGATGTGGTGGAGATGGAGAGAAGGCAATAGAGAGCGATGGCTGTCTATAATGGACAGAAACCTGGAGGAGAGCTGGATCTGCCTTGGTGTGCTGGGAGTTAAGAGGTGTGGAGAGAGATGATGCAGACAAACACATTAAGTACTGGACCAGCCACACTTCCTGTGGTAAAACCCCTGAAGGACACAGAGGGTTGGTGCATACAGAACATCAAAATATCTTTAGTTTCACTGGTTAATTCCAGGGCCTTCAGATTTTATCTTACAATTTGAACCAAGGAGTAAAATAATTTAGTGGATCAGTAAGAAGTGTCATTGCATGGGACACACCCAGCAAACAGATCTGACCGTGTCTCTCTGAAAGACCCTCCAGGAAGAGACCCAACGTCTCTGGAGAGATCAGGAGACGGCTGGTCACCAACGTTTCCCAAACTGAGAGAGCTGACAGATTCTGCAGAAAGGCCTGCATGAAACTCCCCAGGCATCGCATCAACAAGATTTGAGGCTGTAATTGCTGCCAAAGGTGGATCAATTGTTAAATAAAGGCTGTGATTTACATGTCAGGTTTTCTTTTATTTTATGATTATGGGGCATGGTGTTGTAGAGTTTTCTTAAAGGGGCAGTATTATGTGTTTTCCAGCCATATAGTGCCAGATTATAACACAATCAAATAACAATGTTACCCTCAGTTAAAGAAATGTATATCAAATTTCACTGAAAAGAAGTTTGACTTTGTAATTTAACGCCTTGAAATTGGGCCTCTGTTCCATTTTGCACAGCTGAATGGTTGCCATGTAAGACTTGAGGATTTCTCAAACATGCGTAAAAGATTCAAGGCGACACTCCAGGTTTGCTTTTTATGAGGGATTAATATACAGCATAACATGACGTAAAGCTCAAAGAAGTTGATTTTACACAGTACTGCCCCTTTAAGGGAAAATGAATTGAATCCATCTGTGAAACACTATGAGGACTTCCTGGATGATTGAGACATGTCAGAATTTGGTGTTTGGTTTTTATTTCATGGTTTGTAACATCTCAACTGTTAACTTGGTCTCATGTTGCTCAGAGCTCCTTCTGAAGGGGCCAGTAATAAATATTCCTGAAGAAAAACATCTTAAGCAGACTTTATGTTTTGATGTATACGAACTGTCTGCTGACTGACAGCATCAATAACCATCAGGTTTTTGTGATCAGGTCTGAAATGATTACCAGGATCTGCTGAGTCATCCCCAGGGAGAACCATGACAACGCAGCCAGCTTCAGCTTCCCTCCTGAGGGAGTTCTGTCCGCTGTACTACCTGCTGAATGCTATCCCTGCCAAGGTACCGACCCAAAACTCACAGATGCCACAGCAGGGCATCAGTTTGACAGCTGAACGTCTGCTCGATTCCTCGACAATTTTACATGATGCCTTAAAATGTATTCACCGCTCAACTCAAGTTTAAATTCAAATTCAAAAACACTTTACACCGTGTCATAAATTATTGTGCAAATTGGATTTAGGTGTCATAAAGATAAAATTTCTTGTTGTGCTATTAAAATTATAGATGGTATTGTGAGTCAGGGCTCTTTGAATCACTATAATTATAATTATAATTGATTAGTTTCAATTTAAGGAGAGCTACTGAAGATGGATGTTCCACTTATTAAGCAGGCCGCAGGTTTTAAGCAATATGGGAAAGAGAAAGAATCTCTGCTGAAGTAAATCATCAGATAGTGTAGAGCCATATGACAAGATATGAAATCATTAGATATTTAACTAAAACTGAAGCGTTATCATCGTACTGTGTAGAGATTTGTGGCTGCTGGTGCCTCTGGAGCCTCAAGGTGGAGGATCCTCCAGAGGCTTGTGGTGCATGAACCTAGTATTGGCCCCCTAACCAGAGCTCACAAGCAGAGAGAGCTGGTCGGGCCCTTCAGAGTCCCTGAAGGTGTGAAAATGACCTCAGCAAAGTATATGAATTTTCTGACTGATCACTTTCTTTCTTGGTTCAAAAAGAAGAGCCAGACCTTCAGTAGCAAAATCATCTTCATGCATGACAATGAATGCTGCCAGGAATACCACTGTGTCATTGGCTGATGTGGGCATAAAGGGGAGAAACTCATGGTGTGGTCACCATCCTCCTCTGACCTCTGACCCCATTGAGAACCTTTGGAGTTTCCTCAAGCTCAAGATCTGAAGGTGGGATGCAGTTCATATCAAACAGCAGCTCTGGGAAAGTTTTCTGACATCCTGCAAAGAAATTCAAGCAGAAACTTTCCACAAACTCACAAGTTCAATGGATGCAAGAATTGTGCAGGTGATATCAGAGAAGGTCCCATGTTAACATGTGACTGGGTCTGTTAAGATGTTTCTGATTGAAATGGCTTTTAATTTTAATACACGTGACCACTTAATGCTGCACATTCAGAGAATGACTGTTTTCAGTTCTTTATAATCCATAAAATGTTGAGACATTCTGCTGTATATATTATTTTAACATTGTTTCAATAAGTTGAAACAGTGCATTTTGAGTTTTTTATTTTTGAAAAAAATACTGTTCTCATTGGGAGCTTTGTTCAGTGAAATTTGATCTATACTGTAATAGTTCATGACTTGAAAATGATACTGACCATCATTTGCACTGACCATTTCAGAAAATCTGAGAAAATATCACTTGCATAACAATTTGGAACACGGTGTATAATCTGGACTTTCCCAAATTTGAAAGTTTCTGATGATACAAATGCGCTCAGCTTTAATACTATTTGAAGTGCAAAGTTTTGAAGTCCAAATTCAAACATTTTATTATTTTATTCAAAGGTAAAATAGTTTTTCCTTAGTATGTAAACTGATAAAAGTTTAAAAAGTTTCCTAAAATGTCACTCTCTCATTATTCTGGAAATCAACAAATTTAATTTAATCAGTTACAAAGGTGATTGATTGGGTGTAATCTCTTTTTTTATGAATTCTTCTGTGTGTGTGTGTGCGTGTGTGTGTGTGCATGTGCGTGCGTGTGTGCGTATGCGTGCGTGCGTGCGTGCGTGCGTGCATGCGTGCGTGCGTGTGTGTGTGCGTGTGTGTGTAGGTGCAGCGGGGCTTCAGGTCTGTGCTGGTCTACCTGACAGCTCTGGACAGCAGCTCAGACTTCCTGGCGGTGGGCAGCAGCATCGGCATGCTGTACCTGTACTGCCGCCGCATTGCACATATGAACAAGTACAGCATGGAGGTGAGAGCGCCCTCTATGTCGCCTTCCATCAGTCCACGCTCATTCATCCTCAAAACGTCACAAACTGCGAAACTTTCTGATCAAATCTCCCCCACACTCCTCTGCATGAGTATTCACAACCACTAACCTCAAATTATCTCAGTGGGATTTTATATAGCTCGAAAATATGTTTTCAATTTGTTTGCATTTTTTTAAAACAAAAGTGTATTTTAAAAAACTCCTATTTAGTACAACGGAGAAAATAAATGATGCTCACCTCAGATTCTTTTTTTTTTTTTTCTGCTAACGGATATTCATGCCAAGCAATATGTTCCTCTTTCTTGAAAGACAGAGCTCCTCTCTGTGTTAATCTATCGCATCAAATCCCAAATAAAAGCCGTTGAAGTCGGTTGTTGTAACTCGATGAAACCTGAAATGGTTCAACCGCTCTGAGTATTCTTGCGAGGCGATGCGGTGCTCATGGTGTGTCTGCGTCCGACAGGGAAAATGTGACGCGATCACCGCAGTGAAACTGCTCAGCTGTTTTGACGACCTGGTGGCTGCTGGAACAGCTTCCGGTCGGGTTGTGGTCTTCCAGCTGGTGTCCCCGCTTCCTGGGCGCAACAAGCAGGTTGGCTCACACGCATCTGTCCTCTCTGCAGTCTGCCTGTCGTCATGCGACCGCAGCTCACTGGTCTGTTCTGGTCGCAGCTCAGGCGTTTTGATGTCGTCAGCCTCCACAAAGGCTCCGTCACCTCCCTGACCTGGAGCGCCAACGGGATGAAGCTGTTCTCCGGAGACGATAAGGGTCGGGTCGTGTTCTCCGCTCTGGACCTGGACCAGGTTGGACACAGAGTGACGCAGGACTGTTTGCGCCTGCTGTGAGACACGCTGTCTAACTGTGAGTGTGTGCAGGGGGTGTGCAAGCCGGTGCTGCTGCTAGAGGAGCCGTCAGGTGTGGTTCAGATGGAATACAGACACCAGGTCCTGCTGGTCTCGACCCAGCAGAGATCCGTGCTTTACTGTACGCAGAAGCAGGAAGTGTTGCAGCTGGGCACCAAACCCCGAAAGAGGTACGCCACTCTCACTCGTTCTTTCCAGTAACATGGAGCTCCCTCTGAAGGTGCACTGATTGCTGTTTTCTGGCCAACATAACTTAAAAGAATTCAACTTAACACCTTGAAATTGAAATTGATCCTCTGTCTCTTTAAGAAGCTCCTCCTCTTTCTGACACTCTACCAACGTTTCTAAAGGTTGACCGGCTGCCAATTCTGATTTTGGCTGATACTGATTCTTTTATTTTTTTGTCTGACAAGTCCCTAAGTTTGCATCAGTGAGGGTGGGCGTTTCTGTTGGTCAGTCTGTCTCACTGCAGGGCAAAAGAGGACAGTGGCAGATTTTCAGCTCTTTACACCGGTAGACAACATCCGTTTCAGCCAATTGCCAATCTCCCAAAATTAAGGACATTCTAAGATGTTTCTTTTTTTTTTGGCTGGTCAATTTATCGGTGCGCCCCTACCTATCACCCATTAAACAACCAGTTCAGGTAGCGGCGCTGACAATGTGTTTCTCTGCTGTCTCAGAACCGGCAGGTTTGGCGCTTGCTTTCTGCCGGCTCTTTGTAAGCAGAGTGACCTTCAGGTGTACGCTGCCCGACCCGGACTCAGGCTGTGGAGGTCTAACGTTAAAGGAGAGGTGGAGGAGACTCAACTACTCAAGTCCTTTTTTGACAAACAGGTATATACAGACCCTTCCTCCAAGCAGTTACCTTTAATGCATTTTCAAGGAAAGTTGGTTCAACAAAGGCTGAATATTAATTCACACCACATACTTTTGTCTGTAAAAATGTCTTAAAACCATCATTGTGACCAATTTATGTTGGTCTGTCACAAACAGTCTGAAATGCACTGCGGTTTGCGGTTGGAAATGTGACAAGTAATTACAGCATTCCTGTTCCTGTCTCCTCTCCTGTCCACCGCTGCGTTGCAGATCCCTCAGTTTGAGCTGTTTCCACGCCCCGGTCCAGTTGGAGCGTACCGTCCAGCAGACCGGCAGCTCGGCCTGCTCAGCTGTTTCTTCAGAGAGGGCTGGATTCTCAGCTGGAATGAATACAGCATCTACGTGTTTGACTGTGTCAATGAGGTAGTGTGTTCATCTACTGCATATTCTTTAGTTTCTATGTAATCTAAGAATTAGTGAGTAGAGATGCACCGATCCATAACATCTGGATCAGTCTCAATATTGACAAACATTCGTTTATCGGTGACGATATGGCCGATCCAGAAAGGCAGATATATTCAGTCTAAGTCTTTGCTTTGTGCTCTTATTTATTTTTATATTTCTAATTCCTAATTGCTCTTTCTGAACCATTTGAAAGGTTTGTTTCAGTTTATTTTGACATCTTTTACCAAAATAGTCAGCCTATTGTTTTTTTGTTTAAGTTTCTTTATGATTTATTTTCCATTGGCTGTTCTACTCCTAATTTCACTGCCTAAACAATTTAAAGCTGCTTTTCCATGTTTGACCAAGCTAGTGAGGTTTGGTCAATCAAGCTTGACCACAAGCTGTCAGAGTCATCTGATAAGTTTGTAATTCAGTACCTTTATGATTGTGTTTAAAATCAGAAACATTTTAAATAAATTGAGCTGATTTTCTGTATTGGATTAATATTACTCAATACTAACTCAGATATCTGTATTGATATCGGAAGTAAAAAAAAAAAAAAAAACAGAATCGGTGCGTCTCCACTAATTATGCCAGATCTGCGTTTGTTAAAATATTTCTTTGCGTTCATGGTCAAAAAGATGATTGTTCATTTTGTCAGCATTAAAGAATAATCAAATGAAACCTTTTCTGCTGGTCCCAACATTGTTGACTTTAGTGACCATAGTGCTTAAATCAGTGAAATGGGAATCAGGGTGTCTGGCTATCAGTTTATTCCAGATGTAGTGCTTTAGTTCAGGTATTTTCTGATACCAAGTAGTTAATTAGTCGGTAGTTATATTTCACACGATAAGTTTGAAAACTCATTTACTTTCTTCAGAACAGGGTAGGTCTTCGTTTTTGCAAGTCTAAACTCTCTGGGTTGTATTAACCAATCAAAAGTAAAGGACGACAAATGTTGTTGCATATATTTAAAATCAATAAAAAATAATAAAAGTTAAAAAATCGACACCTTGCCACACTTAGGAGCAAAATCAAGTACAGCAGTGGTGTCTGTTCAGAGTATCGAGTTAAGTACTTGACGCTACTTGTAAAATTGGACGTATACTTGAGGCTGGTATCGGCCAAATGCCAGTATCAGGACAACACTAATGGAAACATGGATGAGCAGAAGAATAAGTGTTACAATTTCGGAAGGAAGTTTGTAGTTTCACAGTTGCTGGCAGTGGAACAGTTGAAGGTAGATCAATGAAGGATCGGAAATACTACAGAGAAGAAAGTAGCTCGATATAATTGACTGTCCAAAAGCTTTCTGTTCTAGTTGCCATGGTGATGTTTTACCTTCATACTTTTAACAAACCCCCAGATAGATTGTCTGGAATTACAGCTGCATTTAGACTGTTTTTTCAGTTTTGGAACCTGAAGGCGTCCCTGCTCACCCCAGTGTGACATTTGAGTTCCTGGTTTTAAAAACCTCTGGCTTTCTCCCAAAATTCTCATCTCATTACCATGTCAGGTTGATACGTTTTGGGTCATTTTTCATTTCTTGTTATTGGTCAAAACTCAGGGGAATGTATTCTGGATGAGCGATTGTTAACTTCTTTATGTATTTCTACAAACACCCCAAAGACACAATGCCACATGCTGATGTCCTGAGGATGAAAGCATGCTCCAGTTTTTCTGTTTCTTCCTTTGACAGGAATCCTTTGATTCTGACAGCCAGTGGACTCAGATAGGAAAAAGACATCATGTGGTTCTTGAAGTCAATGTATGAGTCAAGATTTTGCCCTTTCGCCTCATTTATGTTATGGACAAACTCCCACAGTGACTGTAACTCAATAGGATCATGTGATGACACAGATACATAAAGCTGTATGACATCATCATAAGTATGATAAGACACACTCGCAGCTAGGGAGAGCATAGTCACTAAACTAAAATGGGCCCAGATGGAAGCTGGGAGGAACCCCGTTCAGGACCCTGTGTGTATATATTCATATCTGTCATATAAAACATATTAGTGCTGGTCTGCCAGAAAGGGTTTCAACCAGTTCAGCAGAGCATAACCCAGTTGCAGAATCATTTCCTCTTTGCTCAGCAGCATGTCATAGCAGTGCTGAAATCTACAAGAAGAAATGCCTCAACCTGGAATTAAAACAACGTACTTTACTGTGACTATTACTGTATCTTAGAGAAGCGAAGAGACACTTCTCTAAGAGACGGAAAACCGTATTTAAACACAAGTTGTGCTTTTTGTTTGGTGCTTTAAGGTTATAATCGGTTGTCTGGAAAGCAGCGGAGACATTGTGTCTGTGTCATCTTGTGAAAATGAAATCTTCGTCCTGAAAGGAGACAGAGAGATTATCCGCCTGTCCAGCAATCCAGAGGGAATCTCCTCAAACCGTGAGCTCTGCTGACTCGGCCACAGATAATCTCTACCGTTGGCAGCCCAAACCAACAGCTACAACTTCTCTGATTCCCTTTATTACCAGTGCTGTCAGGTCACCTGCCTTCACCACTGACCACACCCACAATTCTCCAACCAACCGGGTCAGTGGAAATAGTCCAGCCAATCAGAACAATGGCCATCATCACAGAAGATGGGGGCAAAGAGGAGGCAGTGGGGAGCGAGGAAGGACCAGATGAGGAGGAGGAAGAGGAAGGAGTGGAAGAAGTTGAAGAGGCGGTGGAGCAGGACAGCCCACTAAAGGTAACGTTATCATAGAAAGGTATGCCTTTATGTCTTACATGAAGACATAAAGGCATATGTTGAAACCCCTTCAACACAGAACCTTGAAAACCACATAAAGAAAAAAATCTGAATATTTTTCCATAAAAAATTCTGCTGCTTTGAGCGTTAAGTTTAAGCAATGATACTTAAACTAATATCAGATGTTCATTATTTCTGCCTGCTTGTAGGCTCTCAGCCATTCAGAACATGGAAAAACCCAAAACGTTTAAAAATAAACCTACTTAGCAAGTCATAATTTAAATAACACACAACTTGCAGTAAGAGTCACTTCAATAAATCAGTTCTTATGAGGACTCTTATCAAGTGGAATTACTCATTAAAACTTGTTTTTATTTATTTTTGTAAAGATCAGTGACACTGAACCAAACTCATATCTAAACAACATTTGAATCTTAGTTTGGCTTCTATGGGTCTCAACAGTTTGTTTACTGAAAAAGAGAGTATTATCATGTTGTGCATTGTGTTATGTAATGTTATGTTTGATGTACATTACCACTTACCAGCCATTTTTGGTCTTGCAGCTTGAACACATTAAAAACTTTTTGAACCATACGTTACTTTAAATTTCACTGTAACTTTGCTGACCCCCCGACCCCGCCCTCCCCCCCCAACTCCCCCCAACCCCCCCTCCCCCCCGAAACTGCTCTTAAGAAATGCCCGTTTGTTGTATTATATACTATATATTTTTTTATCTTACATATCTCTCTGTAGTCTGTGTGAAGGGGCAGACATTTCATGATCATCATGATAGGAATGAGAGAATAGTGTGAAATGAGTCACAATTTTAAGCCTTCAACTGGAAGCTGAATAATTACTCTTTTGGATCTCGTCACTAGTTTCTGACTCAGCGCGGCTGAAACTATTGACAAACGTCCACTACTGCCAATAAAATATAGGTGGCAGGTACAAGAATGAAGTTTTTGTTTATGACGGCTGTTTTGTCTGTCTGCTCAGGTGATGGAGTCCAGCCAGCCGTCCACTTTGTTCAGCAGCTCTCGCTTCCGCAGCAGCTCTGTCACCATGTGGGACAGCCTGAGCTCAGCCTCCCCGGTAAGCACTCCGCTTGGCCTGAGCTCCAGGCGCTACAGTGCCCCTATTGACCAGGAGAGGATGCAGCAGGAGCTGGTGGTGAAACCCATCAGAGTGAAGAAGAAGAAGAAAAGACATCAGGGTAAGTGAATTAGGACAGATGTCAGTGATGGTTAGCGACAATATAGACAGCTTGTGTTTTTCCATATTTGGATAATAATAGGCAAGTTTAACATTACTGAGAAATGCAAGTGATTCAGTTACATTAAAGTTGTGTGACTTTAATGTAATATTTTGTGAGTCACTTGTTAAAACTGTCACTGTGACCTGGCAGTATAGTATGAGTCAGATAATATGAGAAAAAGTTGAGTTTTTCCCAGTGCTAACTAGAAACGACCAATCAGAGTCGGGAGGAGGGTCTTAGAGCAGTCACTCACGATCTCGTGTGGCGCTGCTCACCCCTTCCTCCATTGCTCTCTGCCATGCTGCAGCTCCTTCCGGTTGGCACATCCTGTAGTGAATGTTAGCAGCTCAGGGAGGAGCAGATCGATGTTTTCACAGATTATCTGTCTCATATTACACTGACAGCATGGTGACTGTTTGAACAAATATGGAAAAAAAACATATTCCTGTAAAAGCTGCATACTGCAGGTTTTCTATCACTTAATATAAGTGATATTACATTAATTATAGACTTAGCATGATGTTTAGCATGTTAGTGCTATATAGCTGACTGACCTGCTAACATTCTATTTAGCATGTCAGCATTCTATTTTGAAAAATATGCTAACATTTAGCATACTACTGAGACATAGCATGCTAGTTGTATTTAAAACGTGCCATTTTCAAGCAAGTTTATCCTGAAAGCAGAAGTATAATGCCAACAGAAGTTTCCGAAAACCCAAAGATGTCGTCACCAACAGCAGGTTCCCACCTCTGCTCACTGCTCTTCCTGCTTCTCTTCAGTAGATTACTATTCTTACTAATGTTCCAGCTTGCCATGTTGTTGCTTGTTTCATTGAGTGAGCTAAAAGTATGCGCTGATAGGTAGGTATGACTCATTGTGATCTGTCTCCATCTGTCTCTAGACCTTTCCTTAGACCGTTCCTCTGGAAACCGTCTTGTAGAGAGCAGCTGCTCAGATTCGGTGTTTATAGTCCAGGACAGCAACTGTAGTGACGGAGAAAGTGGAACCCCGTCCAGTGACCACGCCTTCCTATTTGGTCTTGATGCTGAGAACCAGGACACTCTACAGCAGAACCAAGACCAAGACCAGGAGACACAACTCACAGGTTCAGATAACGCTTTGGAAGTCGGGGAGGAAGTGAAGTCTTCCCTCAACCAGTCTGGGTTTGTATCTGGTGATTGGCAGCCTTCAGTTGATCCCATTACTGCTGGTCCGACAGTCTTGTTCTTCTTTTCAGTTCCGTTCCCAGTGCAGGGTCACTACTTCTGTCGGGACTGAACCCAGAAAAGGCTCAGAACGACGGTTCCGAGGCAGACGGTATCCCCCCCACCCCAGATGTTGACCAGCTGCTGGAATCCACCTTCTCTTACATGAAGGTTGAGGATGATGGAGGGCTGGAGCCGGCATCCAGAGATGAGACGGTAGGTTTTCACCAGTTATGTAAATAATCTCATACGAGCGCTCACGTTTACAAACGTGAGCGCTCGTATGAATGAACGATATATTAGATTGTATCGTATTGGCCAGATTGTATCGTATTGGCCAACTTTAGTCCTTTTTTGACGTATCAATATCGATCCAGTAAGTAAAACTGGGGGGGTAATAACACCCGACATTTATTTACATCCAGTTGCTGTTTGTGTTTTAGCAGAGGGAGACCTGTCACATCACATTTTCCTGGGCGATAAATTGTCCCAGAAGTTATTGCGATAAACGATAATGTTGTCGTTTTTGCTGTTTTGAGTCCATGTTTTAGACCATTTTCAAGTAATATAATGAGACTGGCATAATAATTGCAAGAACACATCCTCAAAGAGCAATAAACGTTAAACTCTAATGAAAGAAAACAACAAATAAAATGAATTGTAAACTCTCTGTAAAGGAAATTCTTTCAAAAAAAGAGTCAATTGAGACCAAAGCACCAGACTGAAGACTTTTAGATTTTGATAGAAAGAGAGAAAAGAGAAAAACAGTAAATCATGCAAATAGAAATGATTGAGCTTGAATTCATATATTATGCGCATAACTGATTTCTTGCTTATTGCGACAATAATTTGATTGTTAATGAGCAGCATGCAGGTTGTTCAGACGGTTCTCTCTCTGTGTGAGCAGGAGGACCACCCACTCCTCTCTCCTCAGCTGGCAGACCAGGTGTTTCCCTGTGATGAGAGCAGTCAGGACAGGAAGCCCAGCATGTCGAGCGATGAGGAGGGAGATATCTACGGCCACTCGGCTCCTGCTGCTGCTGCTGGAGGAGGAGGAAACGACCACAGCGCTCCATCTGCAGAAACGGAGAGGACAGGAGAGAGAGACGCAGAGCAGGACAAGAACAGGCCTTACATGGTGAGAAATGAAAAGTATTCACTCCTTTAGTGGTTTAGCTGGGGGGTTTTTGTTACACTTACGTGGTCAAAGAAGTGATCAGATTGTAATATCAGACAAAGATAACCTGAGACGATACAAAAAAACCCCCAGCAGTTTTCAAATGACTGAATTTCAAACTTCTGTCTGAAGCTCCGCCTTCAGGAAGTCATCACAACATTAACCTCTTGTCGCTCTGAGAAATAGTTCCTACAAAGAGCTCAGCAGTTGCACAGTTCCAAAGGGTGTTTGCTAATTGCTGCTGGCTAGTCTGAAGGAGTGGGGGCGGACAGCCACTCTGGGAGGTGGAAACTTGTAAACTGCAGTTCTGAGGAGGAGCTGTGCTTCGAAAGCAGGCCTGGGTGTGGGGATGTGAAACTAATCCTAAGAATCGGGTTGATCACAGCTATTGCAGGTTAAATCTTGAAGGTTGACAACGAAGCAAAATCAGAAGAAATCTGTAAGCTGGTTAATAATTTCTCACAACATTGTATGTGAGGTACTAAACCCTATGGTGCTGACTGTACCCACTGCAAGTCAATGAATGTAATTCAATATATATATATACACATATGTTTCTGCTTTACAGTTGGCAGAAAGCTGGATGGGCTACTCTGGACCAGGATGCGGGATCCTGAGCCTGCAGGTGACGGACAGGTGAGTCCGGTCAGCCTCCCTGCTGACCTGCTGCTGGCGCTCACATGGCTCATGGACAACCTGCGCTTCCAGGCACGTGTGGTGTTTGGATTTCAAAGGAGGGCTGTTCTGCAGCACGCTTCCTGAAACTGGACTCAGATGGCAGCGCTTCGAAGACAACGTCCACCAGGTGGCGCTATCCCCTTCAGGTGGGCTGATGTCTTACTTTGGATCGGCGCTGTGACTCATCCCAGAGAGTCATTCATAAATGGTTGTGGAGTATTATCCAGATGCTAACCACTGTTAACCCCATCAGGCAACCTGCTGTGGAAAGTGGAGCAGAAAACCATGACAGCGTTCGCTTGTGCCAAAGTGTCGGTTAAAGGAAAACGTCACTGGTACAAAGCTGCAGAGCAAGCGGCCTTCGTGGCGCTGAGCGACGACTCTGCTTGGATCATTAGGACCAACGGAGACCTCTACCTGCAAACAGGTGACCACCCATCTGTCGCATGTAGTCAAGCTTACAAACTGTCACTAATATGCAAATTGTACCTTCAGGCTATCATGTTCAGCTTTTTTTTTTTTTCTTTCAACTGAGATGTTTAATTTTGTAGGAATTATAAGAAAATAATCTGTTTTTATTTATATTTTACTTTAAAAAGAAATGTCATATTGAAAATGATTTATTCTCTTCTGAATAGTCAGTGAGTAAAATCTTTTTTCATGTTTCAGTTTTTATTTTGGTGATGAGCCCCCTCACCATCACCCTTTTCTTTAGCTCCCTCCACAGACTGTCAGATTCATATCAGAAATCTTGTGAAATTAATATTATCTCTGGTCAGAACAAACATGTTGGTAAAATTAAAATTATTTTCAATCTAAATCTGCCAGGAGTGTAAATAATTTTGCTCTTAATTGCACTTCACTGGGATTTACTCTGCTCTGTCAGGGATAAGAAAATGTTTTTTCTGGTTCATTATGTGCAGTGGTGTCTTACAGGAAGGTTGAACGGAAACCAGGCTGGAAGTTCTCCTTCCAGCCTGGTTTCCATTCCATTCCATTTCCATTCCACCTTGAATGGAAAATCAGAGCTTTAAGTGAGTGGACTTTGAATGGCCCAGTCAAAGTCCAGACTTAAATCAGCCTTAGAATTTGTGACAGGCTTTGCAGAATTATTCACTGTCTTTTTTTATTTTTTATTTTTTGAAACAATTTTTTTTTTTCTCCACAATAATTCTGAAAACCATGTGCAGTTTTTGTTTTCTCTGTGATGCTCTGTCTCACATCATGACGACGATACGTGGAAGTTTGTAAGTTTGTGTCAATCTTGTTCCAGCTGGCAGGAGCAGGACCTGCTCTCCTTCTGCGATCTGCGATTTAATCTGAAAACAGCTGCTTTCCACACAACCGTCACACATTTTGTTTCCAAAACTTAGAAGAGATCCAAACTTTAACATGTGGGCAGAAACTTCTGCAGTGACTGCTGGCTTTGATTCACGGATGGAGCGTTGCTATGGGTTACTGCTGCTACATTTAAGGCTGTGTGTGTTTCAGGTCTGAGCGTGGAGCGACCCTGCGCCCGCTCGGTCAAGGTGGAGTCTCCCTGTGTGTTCAGCCAGGTGTGTGTGAGAGGGGGCGTGGTCTGGGCTTTAAGTGAACACAAGGCTTTGTTCTACAGAGAGGGACTGAGCAGCTACTGCAGCGAGGGAGACGGCTGGAAGTACGACACTGTCAGGTACCGAGCCTGCTCTGACACGCCTTCAACACGACCACTAGTACAACAGCTCAGCTTGTTGTTTTTAGGTCAAGTCCCAAATGAAATATCAGTATAGTGACCATTTGATATGAAATAGAAAGGAAAGACTAAGAGATGAAAAAACTGACAGATGTTGATCATTTGAAGGGACAGTATAATGTCAAATCAACCTTTTTTGAGCTTTACATCATGTTATGAAGTTATTCCCTCATCAAAAGCATACCTGTAGTGTTGCTTTGATTCTTTCATGCATGTTCAGAGAAATCTTTTCATCTCACTTTGCAACCAAAAACACCTGATTGGATCTAGCTCCGCCTTTGAGGTCGCAGGTCCACCCAAGAGCTGCAGTTTCCAAGCTTCCACCTCACAGAGCTGGCCTTCCACATTCAGCTCCTCCAGACTAGCCAGCAGCAATTAGGAAACACCTGGTGGAACTGCACATCTGATGAGCTCATTATAGGATCTACTAATCAGTGCAGTGCTGGTAAAAGTGTTGTGATGATTTCCTGAAGGCGAAGTTTCAAAAAGAGCAGCTTTTAAAGAGACAGAGGCCTAATTTCAAGGCATTAAATTAGGAAGTAAAATTTCATTTTATTATTTTATTATTAGTATCTGGAAAATACGTAATACTGGCCCTTTAACTCAGTGAAAAAGCGACCACACCGCCTGCACTGCTTCTCTGCTCCTGAAACCTTCACTGCATCACGATCGCTGTCACATGACTAAACAAGGATCACATGACCAATGAGGTCCGCCCCCAGGTATTAACTCTGAAATGTCGTGCATCACTAAGCAAAAGCCTATTATTAGTACAAATGATTTTAAATAGGGATGTATTAAGTTTAACTCTTTGTTTGCTGCAGTATGGAAACCCTGACCAGTCAGAGTTGACTGTGTTGCAGACTGAGGATAATTTGTTCTGTTGCTTGGCTTCTATATATGCATGTAGATCAACTATGTTTTTTTTTGTTGTTGTTGTTGTTGAGGGTTTTTTTTTGCCCAGTAACCAAGCAACTAGACACACAAGTAAAAGTGAACATGTCATTAGTTCTTATTTGTCTGTTTCTGCTGCAGTGAGGCTCAGGGCCTGGAGCTCATCTGCATCGCTCTGGGAGGAGGCGGAACCGCCTGGGCGCTTGATGCCAGCGGCAGCCTCTGGTTCCGAACCGGCGTCTGCCCGTCCAGACCCCAGGGCAACGATGACCACTGGTGGCAGGTACTCATGGTTAGAGGGGAGCGGATCCATTTTGGCTTCTGTTGGGTTCTGCTCTCTCACCACTCCGCTTCTCTTCTCCACCAGATCAGCATTTCGGACTACGTGGTCTTCGATCAAGGCAGTTTTTTCCAGACCCTGCTGCAAGCTACGCAGAGCGTTGCCACAGTAACCAGGGGTCCGGTGGAGCGGGTGGTGGCCTTCCTTTCACAGTACTCCCAGTGCCAGCCCAGCCTGGTCAGCGCTAACGCCACTGGAGTGTGGGTGGCATCAGGAAGGAACCAGCTGCACCTGGCGCGTGGAAACCTCGTGGGTCAGTGAGGTTCTGCACAGCAGCTCAGTGGCTTTCAGTTTGCTCCTGCTTATCACTTCCATTTGGGTTCTCTCAGGAACATTTTGGCAGAACGTTGTCCCAAGAGGAACTGTGTCAGCCACCAGGTGGACCTTCATCACTTCTTCATCTGTGCCTCATAAAGAAGGTAAGCCGTTTGGACGGAACACACATCTGGACCTCCAGAACTCTGCTGTGCAGATGTCAGCTGCCTGTGTTGACTGCGTGTAGGAACATTCCTGTGGTTGGCTCAGAGCAGGAAGGATCTGTTCTGTGTCTGGGACCGGGATGGAGAGCTTCGTCCTTCCTCCGTCCAGCTCCCACCAGAGGTAAGAGCAGCCAACTCGTCTCTACGTCTGAATCTGCCGCTTTTCAGGCACTTCCCTCATGTTTTTCCTCTCCTCTGGGAGCTCAGGTGGAGCTGACCCATTTATCCGCCTGTCATGATGCTTTGTGGGGTTTGGACATTCATGGCCAAGTGAGCATTCGAACACTGTCTCCTTCTTGTCCCATCGGTTTGCATTGGACCCTCCTGGACCTCAGCCAGCTCGGTGCGTTCCATAGAAACTCTGTTTTTAAAATCTTATGTTGAGCTGCTCTTGTTGATTTATTCATTTCTAGGTCAGATTATAACTTGATCACAATCATTTTTAAGTTCCCCCCCTTACAGGACGATGCAGTGCTTTGTGATGGACAATCCTATGAAATCCTAATAACATATAATGTTTTAATGAAAGAAGATGTGAAAAATCTGAAGATTTTGCAAGGCACAGAGTTCCTGCACTTCCTGTAGTCCCAGCTGTGTTACTGCCCCCTCTGGTGGCTCAGAGGCATAACAGCTGAGGACCAGCTCTTTAATCTTCCACTCCATATCAGTTCTTAGATAGCACAAGCTGGGACACGAAACAACAAATCTAGATCATAGCTTCAAAAATGATTTCTCCTGTTCTGCCTAACATTTTAGCCAATTCAGACAAACACGTCTCGTTGTTCTCCAGAATGTTCCCACCGCTCACCTAAACCCCGGACAGATGACACTGTGCACTGTCTTTATGCGGCGTTTTTTATTTTCTACAACCAGGCTGTGCAGACGATGTTTGGTGTAATTTGAGGCTCAATGTTTTTGGCACATTTCGGTTAACGAAAATAAATCCCGGATCAGGGAATGATTCGGGAGACAGCCGCTGCAGCACCGATCACATCACGCATTGTTCCAGACGGTGCAGAAACGCATTGAAGCTGGAACATCCAGACTCAGCTGTGTGTGTTCGTCACATTGACAGTCTGAGTGTGTGCAACAGGTTTGTGTCAGAGCTCAGCAGGAATGTGTGTGAGTGTGTGATAGAGATTGTGTAACATGGCGGAAAGGTCAGATCTGTTTATAGTGCCTCTGCTCTTCTCATTATCAAAGATCACATGATTTCCTGACCTGTCTTAACCTGCTATATGTTGTGGACACCCAGCCTGAGACACAAACCTGACAGTCTGCTACAATCGGTTCCATTTGTGACCAAAATTGCAACGTTTGTTACATTTTCAGCTGCTTTGGTTCTCTTTCACTCTCCGCTGTCAAATTAACCAAAACCTTTGAAGAACCTGTTCACCTCCTCCCCTGTGGGGGCGCTACACCAAGAACCACTGACAGAAACGACACAGAAATCACAGAAAATCACCTTATTCTTCACGAAATGTAAATAAAAACGGAGTGATATCAGATTTTATTGGTTGTAGGATTTCTTTTTGGTCTTTGTTAAAAGACCACAACCCATTTCTCCTGCTATCACTGGACTAGTTCGTTTGTTATGCTTATATTTACCCAGAATAATCTGCACTATATTGTGCTTCCGGAGCGGTCTCTGGTCCGCTTGGTATTCTCATATGCATTCAAGCTGAAGCAGACTTTACGTCAGCCGAACCAAAACCGAGGTATGTAGTTTGACCAAAGAACGAACTGTGACCTGTCTACAAAACGCGTGGACTGGCGACTGCCCCAGTCCAATCAGGAAGTGGATTAATGCACACGGCATTCTGGGTAAATATAACCAAAACAAATGCTCTAGTTTTTGGGGCTAGCAGGAGAAATGGCTTGTGGTCTTCTACCAAAGAAAATCCTCCAACTGCTAAAATTTACTCTACTGCATTTTGTTTTCATTTGATGAAGAAGGAAGTTGTATTCAGAAGTTTCCGTGTCGTTTCCTTCAGTGGCTTTTGGTGCAGCGCCCCCACAGGCGAGGAGGTGAACAGGTTTTTCAAAGGTGCAGGGTGACAGAGAACCACAGCAGCAATAAATGTTGCAATAAAATTTTGGTCCCCAATTGAGTCTAGTGGACTATCATGTCTGCATTTTTTTCCCTCCTGGTTCAGAATGATGGTTCATTAACAGAACGTCTGCAGAACTTTGACATGCTGAGCAGGTTGTTGGACCATCTGAATGAGCAGAGACGCGTCTAAAACTGGCAGGACATCTGCCTCGCCTGGAGGACTGGAACTGGACACCCAGGATCTTCATCATATGATTACAGTTTCATCATATTTATACACTGCCTGCTGTTTTCCACACATGTAGCACTTTTAGGCTATCATTCACCTCTGGCAGCAGATACAGCAAGTTGCCCAGTGACACTTTAGCTCATGAAAGACCTGCTGACCAACTTCTAATGTTCAGATTACACAACAGCCACTCTGTTACCTGAGCCACAGGCTGTTTGTTGACCCCGAGCTGCACAGGGCTGCAGACAGTGATATATATATCAGCCATGCTTAAACACTGTAAATAAACATAATAAAGTTTATTGTTGGGTTTTCTTTAAAATAAGGTTATTTTCAATTAATAAAGTATGTTATTAATTGAATTTTGTTTTGCAAAAATATTTCTAAAGATTTAGCTTTTTTTTTCTTTTTTTTTACATTTGGCCACATTACAGCCATTCATCTCTTATCTATTCCGCCTATCCTTACAGATTGTTAGGGGGCTGGAGCCTATCTCCAGCAGCCATTGGGTGAGAGGCAGGGCACACCCTGGACAGGTCATCATCCTGCACACACACACACACAGCAAAGGACAATTTGGAGAGACCAGTTAACAGTCGTGTTCCATGCAGAAGGACCCCGGATCGAGATCTCAACCCAGTTGTCCCACATTACAGCCACAAACCAAAATGCGTCTTCATGGGACCTCATGATTTAGAGCAACACAAAGTTGCTTCATTGGCTTAATTTTTTCACAGCTCATTTGTTTTATGTGATGCTGTCACAACATGGTGACAGTTTTAACAAATAAGTAAAAAAAAAAAACAAAAGAAAAACTTTTTTTCAAATATAAAAGTCATCTACAGCAGCTTTAGGTTTAGCATACATCTGTCTGAACGTCCTGTTGCAGGCTCCATAATGAAGCGCTCCCTTGCTCCCCTCAGGAAGTGTTCGTCTGGTCAGTGTGAGCTGTGGCAGCCAGAACGTTTGGTCAGTGGACAGTCGAGGACTCGTCTACTTCAGAGTTGGAACTCAGCCTTTGAATGCGAGCATGATGATGCCGGCTTGGATCTACATCGAACCTCCTTCTCAGGTAACGGCTTCAATGTGGTTTTTGTCTGTCTGACAGTGGACCAAAATCAGCTTCATGTGAAAACTATTGATGGTCCAGTGGAGCAGTTGTCTGTGCCGTAGGTATTCTTTGATATTTTTCATTGGTTGATAAATACCTGCAGGTATTTACACTGTAGGGGATGGGATAGACACCAGCTGCGTTTACATTCCAAATGTGTGCAAATCTTGGTTTATATTTTACTGATTTTGAAAAAACAAACTTTCACTAGTGCTGTGTTTCTATTTAAATAGAAAATAGAATTAAAATCATGCGAGAATAAGCCTATTCACACAATAAGTCATTAAAAATCATGGCAGTCGCAGTTACATGAGGTATATTCATAAGTCAGAACTCAATATCTTTTAGCCAATCAGAGGAGACATCCTCATCTTATTCAAACGTCAGAGCAACAAGCCCCGCCTTCAAAAACAAACCATCGTCCTCCTACCACTTCCGGTCTTGTCCTTTGTGGTTTTCACCAGTAGTAACATCCAAATGTTTGTCATGTTCGTCGTGTGATGCAAAAAAAAGTCTTTCCATTGTAGTTTTATGAACTAAATATATTTAGATATGGCTGAAAATCCATCTCATCCTAGCAGAAAAAAATCCTGATCAGTTTTTTTTTTTTTTTTTTTACTGCTGTGTGTCCCTTAAACATTTTCTTAACTTCAGTTTGGGCAATTTTATGGTTAATGGAAACGCAGCTCCATGGAGTCATTCTACAGACACCCATAATGCAACTATGACCTGTTACATCTTTACAGCCAATAGGAGTCCAGCTGGTCAGCATCCAGACGAGTCCTAACGATCGTCTCCTCTGGGCTCTGGACAACAGGGGAAGTGTGTTTGTCAGAACTGGACTAAGTGACGAGATGCCTGTTGGGACAGACTGGGAACTGGTACCAGGTACTTCTTTCTCTGACTGCTTCGTCGATGTACGTCCATTCTGTGTGTTCCCCTGGTTTACAGTGTGTGTGTGTGTGTGTGTGTGTGTGTGTGTGTGTGTGTGTGTGTGTGTGTGTGTGTGTGTGTGTGTATG
>VMRN01000046.1:2137800-2155772 GCA_010277015.1 Poeciliopsis turrubarensis | reverse complement strand
ATAGGATGTGATTCTATCAATAGGATGTGATTCTATCAATAGGATGTGATTTCTACTGATAGAATCACATGACCATGTTTCTGTGTTCACAACTTGGGTACTTTTTGTTGTTTCTGAACAAACTCTCTTGTGACCTTTTATAGCTGTTATCATACAGGCTGCATCTTTTCAGTATTAATTAGTGTTTTTACTATTCTTAAATTTGCACACATAACGCGCGTGAGATCAGGTCAGAACTTGGGGGGAGGAGGGGGGGGCATTTTCTCACTAAACTCCATCAAAAAGCTAATAATTGTGTTTCATCACCAATTTAACTAAGTCAAATTTTTTAGTTACTGTGTTTTTCATTTATTTATTTTTTTTGTTTTGTTTCATCTCTGGTAAATGAGGTCTTGGATCTCAATGAAAAAACCTGCATGAATAAAGGTAAAATAAAAACAAGATGAAGTTCCAATTCACCCGTCCATTTCTCAGTCGATCCCACTGTCTCTCGGCAACAAGATACTTGGAACTCTTTTGCTTGAGGCAGAGTCTGGACGAGGTCAAACCCAGTCCCGGTTCTCCGTGCTACATCGAAGAGACGTCTCAACCACAACATGGTCGTGAACACCTAGAGGTGATTCAGTTCCCGATCAGAGCAATGCGCTCTCTCGATGAGCCAATGCACTGCTCCGATTGTTCGGTACACTCCTCAAGGTTTTCAGCAGGAGCCTGTCACAGAGAGTGACAAGGTCTCACAAACACATTCTGGCACCAGACCCTACCGGTCCACCTTCACCTTGTTTGGTTTCCTCAGATTTGTCTGGCAGCCGCCTCCACCACCGAATCAAAGTCACTACCAAACCTTCAACAGTAACAAAAACTTCTGATTGGGACCTGAGAGGCTTTTCTTCCAAGTTACATCCCACTAAGATTCATCATTGCCCACAGAATACCTTCTGGAGAGTCCAGGAAGTGTTCCGTTTGGATCACTATTATCGGCGCTGATGCACCGATAATAATAGTCAGAGTCTTCCCTCCTTAAAGAGCTCTTTCACTTACAGAGAGATCTCCGACACTGAGCCCGTGAAAAAAAGTGTGCAGGAACATCAAGCGGTTGTGGCAGTGGGCCTGATTTGTGCCATTTCTGAATTGAGGCTGCAGGCTGCACAAGCCAATTCTGAGGCTCACAAATGAGTTTATAAATTATAAACACATTTTTCTTTCAACGTTATTACAGGAACAGTTCTATTTCACTTGCTCTTAATCATCCACAGAGGAGGTCTTGGTTGTTATGGATACAAAAAATGTCTATATACATATATATAAAATGATTTCTCTGCGGTCCTGTATTTCTGTTCCCAGATGTCGCCAAAGCAGCTCACCTCAGAGACAACCTGGGGATGCTGGTTTGGATCCCCAGCAGCTGCCTGAACCAGACTCAGTGTAAGAGACGGACAATGGCTTCTTATCGCGTTAGCTCAGCTCATTTCAGCGCCTCACCAGGGCCGTCGGCGTCATGCTGTACGGACTAACGTTGTGTTGTGTTGCAGTGGACGAGTACATTGCCATCGCCAAAGAGAAACACGGCTACAACATGGAACAGGTGAATATTTATTGCAGTTTTCTCAGGCAGCTTCGGCTTCTTGGTCCGATTAGGAGGAGTTCTAGAGGATTGTTATTAAATGTCGCCCCGAAACAGGAATTTCTTTATTTTCTCCAAGTGGACTGTCATAGAGAGACCATTCAATATTCAATGATTATTATTCATTAGAGTCATATTACCTAGTTTCCTTACAGTACTCTGTTGGTAGGATACACACTGAACAACAATATAAATGCCCCATGTCAAATATAGGAGATTTATGAACATTTTGGTTACACAATATATAGAGTAACTCAGTAATTACCGATCTTCATATCAGTATTGATAACATTGTGGTATGGCCATTTGTAGCGGACTAACAGTCCTTTGAACATGATCGGGGTCAGGTCGAGGAATTTGATTTTGACAAAGTTGGCTTCTCATAGCCAACTTCTCAGACTGTCCGTAACACATCAGACCGTGACGGACAGTCTGAGGTGTGATGTTCTGTAGTGCAGACCAATAGTCTGTGTGTCGCTGGGATTAGCCGATCCCACAGATGGACGAGCAGGATGAGGCGATCTCGTGCTGGAGCGGTCACACGTGGCCAACGAGGATGAGGTAGATGTGCAGCAGTGCCAGTCTGTTGGAAATAAACTCTTAAATGGCCTGTGGTTCCATAACGGACATTGAGACGTCCAGCTACTGCTCTGGTGGACGTCCCTGCTTCCAACATAGCAACGGCACGCTCCCTCGTAACTTGCGACATCTGAGGCATTATGACTTGTGGCAAAATTTAACATTTTGAGATGACCTTTTATTGTCCCCAGTCCAAGGATTGTCCAACTGTTGCTCATTTTGTCTGATCACCCACTGGACATGCCCCACCCATGAATTGAGTAAAAACTGAGTATTGCTCACTGACAGCAAGTTGGATTAAACATTATTCACAAATTATGAGAAATATTACTTATGTGCAATAAAATGTCAGCAAATGCTCATTTACAGTTGTTAACTCCACATGGTGACAATATTTGACATGGGGCGCTTAATATTGTTCAGTTTAGAAAATTACATTGAACTGTTGGATATAAAATGGGTATGAAATGTTTCCCTGGATGGTACAAACTGAATCGGGTTGGTACAACATGTCCCCTCTGTGGGTACAAACTGACCAATTTCGGTACGGTAGGCTGAGTTGGTACAAAATGTCCCTCTGGTTGGGTAGAAATTGAGGCAGGGTGAAAAAGTATGTCTTGGGAGAAAACTGCATGGCAATGAGCAATACCTCAATTAATCGCATGATAAATCCAAACAAACTCAATCATTTCCATTTGCATAATTTATTTATTTACTTATTGTTGTCTTCCTTTTTTCTCTCTCTTTTTGCCTAAAACTGTAACAAAAGCCTGCAGTCCGGGTCACTGGTCTCAGCCCGCGGTTTCTTTGAAGGACAGTTTTGTTTACAGAGACTTGATGATCCATTTCGTTTGTCGTTTCTGTTGTTTCATTTATTTTTGGGAGAATATTTAAAATGTTGTCCAGTTCCAGGTTCAGATGTTCAATAGAAATGAAAGTTTATTGATCTTTGAGAATGTGTTCTTGTTAAATTGCTTTGAAATGGTGTCAAAACAACAATATTGTCATTTATCGCAATAACTACTGGGACAATGTAATGTTCAGCAAAATCTGTTATTGTGACATGACTAGGCTGGATTCCATAAGTCACATATAAAGGTACAAAAATGACAAAGGCAAATGACCGAAACCTCTTACAATATTATTTCATACTTTATCTCATGCAGGTAAACAGACTAAAACATGTAAGTCGTGTTTTGTTGCACGTTCCGACTCGCCTGACCCGGTCTCCTCTCCCCTCGACCCGCTCCAGGCTCTGGGGATGCTCTTCTGGCACAAGCACAACATCGAGAAGTCTCTGGCCGACCTGCCGAACTTCACTCCGTTTCCTGATGAGTGGACGGTGGAGGACAAGGTCTTGTTCGAGCAGGCCTTCAGCTTCCATGGGAAGAGCTTTCACCGCATCCAGCAGATGGTACCAGGACAACATCTTTACATTGGGTTCATTATTAAGCATAAGTATAATATAACCCTCTTTATATTTGTTAGGATTTTATTTGTATGTCTTTTTGACAAAGGGATTGCCTTGTTCATCGATAAATACAACCTCAGATAAACCCTGAAGTAGCAAGTAAATAGTAGTTTACTCTGGCTGTTTCCATAGTAATAAGAGTAGGACTTGGACTAAGTGATGATCAGGAAATGGAACAAAAAATTCAACCAGAACCCTTGTGGAGGTTTGATCCTCTTTCCAATTTAGGTATTCCAATTTTTAAAAATGAGAATATTTTGATACTCATTAACTGTAGTCATCAATTTTTGGGGGGAAAGTTCAATTCAATTTCTGTAGTCAGACCTCGGCCTGACCGCTGTCTCACCTATTTCACTCAAGAAAACACTTCAATAGGACCGGCCTGACACAGCTAGACTTCACACTGCAATGGAAGAAAATTTAGGAACGAATAAGAAACACAGAAATAAAGATATGTGTGTCTGGATAAAGAGAAAAAAATGTTACAGAGCTATTTCTAAAGTTGTGGAACCCCAGAGAACTACAGTGAGAATCAATATTGACCAACAGTAGTGACCTGTCCAAGAGGTCACCAAAGGACCCACAACGTCCCAAGAAATGCAGGCTTCACTTGTCTCAGTTAAGATCAAAGTTCATGACTCCACCTTATATTCTAACATAATAGAAAGCGAAACTGGACATAAATGACCCAGACAACCACTCCTGAGCTTGACTCGGTTTTGTTAGAAGACATCTTGATGAGTATCGAGATGTTTTTGGATCTAGAGTAGAACAGTCAGAAAAGGAACCAACAGTAAGACATGGTGGTGGCAGAGTGATGGTCTGGGTCTGCTGTGCTGCCAGGCGACCCGGAGGAGCGTCTGTGGTACGTCTTTCCCTTCGCTTTCTGTCTACTGCTGAACAAAGACAAAAAACCCAAACCAGACGGTTCGTTCTCAGTAACTTTCCAGTGTGGCTGAAACACATGAATTCTGTAAAAATGAGTTGGTAGAAAGTTCCTCCACTGTGCTGTTTAACGCTCACTGCCAGTAATTGCACGCATTAGATTGTAATTGTTGCTGCTAAGGGTGGAACAGAACACTTCCTCATTTTCTTCCAGTAATCTGACATCAGCTTGTGGGAAAACTACGTCCTAAAACAGGCCTCCGTCTCCATGGAAACACCCTGTCTCGCTTCTTCTGGTCATTCCCAGGCTAACAGAAATAAATATGGATATTTAATTCTCAACTAACTGAACAATTAAAGGATTATGTATAAACAAAAAGGAAACGACATTACAATAATTTTGGAAATGGTCATTTAAGATGGTTTCCTCTCAGGAAATAAATGTACATGCTGCAAAATACATGCAGACATTGATCTTTTGTCCTCGTATTATTCCTCTAAAGCACAAACTGAAGGCCCGGGGTCCCAGTCCGGCCCGCCAGAGCTCTTCATGTTCAAGACTACAGACGGATGCATAGATAGAAGTTTCAAGATACCATGTGTGTGTTTAAATATTATTTCATGACTCAAATCAAATCGGTTTTTACCTCCGTACAGGCATAGTGTCAGTCAGTCACTCCAGTTTTTTGTGATTCAGCAATCACCGAAATTCATGCAAAACTAAACAAATCCAAAGACTCTTGCATGCTGCTAATACTAATAACTTTACATGAGGTGTTTTCAAACAAGGTACTGAACAGTTACAAGGAAAAGAAAACCAGAGCAGAATAATACAGTTTATAATGCATAATTTGACTGCAAAAAATGGTTCAAAACATTGGGGTTAGGTTATACTAACCTTCGCCTGCAGGTGGCAGTATAACTCACTTCTGCTGCCTCAGTCATGTGAAAATGTGAAAAGAGTTTAGCAATAAAAATCTCGAGAAGCACTCATTATATACAGACAGTTATTTATTAAGATATTGACAGTTTCTTAATGGGCTTTGTCAATACATTAAGTAGCAACTGGCCCTTTAAGAACATTGATGGTTTTGATGTGGTCCAAAATGAAAGTGGGTTTGGCACCGGCGCTCTAAAGTTGATATTTTTGCTCTTTTTGTTTTGACGCTGCTATATATAGTGTTTGTGCTACGCTGTGATTCTAATTCTTCTGAGGCTGTTTTTGGATTTCTTTAAAGAATCTGACATCAGCTGTTTCGGAAACAGTCTGCAAATGGAGGGAAGTGATGAAGATAAGTACCAACATGTCCACACTGGTTTACTCTTGAAGCAGACTGCAAGATGCTAGAGGAAGTCTTTGGAAACCTTCAGATGTCGGCAGCAGATCTCTAGCGGACTCACAGTCTCAAATCATTTGGAGACCAAAACATTTTTGTTGATCTTACCTGAAAGATTGATGCATAACATTCTAACTTAACTGAACATGCAGGTGTTCAACATCTGTATACCTGACTCTTTTCAGTCTGTGCCTCGTCAGCTTTTGCATTGATCTATGAGTGACTGTGTTTTTGTAGCTGCCTGATAAGTCCATGGCCAGTCTGGTGCGTTTTTACTACTCCTGGAAGAAAAGTCGCAGTAAAACCAGCATGATGGACCGACAGACCCGGAAACAGAAGCGGGAGCAAGGCGACAGGTGAGGAGGAGTCGGCCCAGGCAACATGGCCGCGCCGCCCGCTGGCCGCGCCGCCGGCTCGGCACGAGTGATAACTAGCTCTGTCTGCGCAGTGATGAAGAGGTGGAGAATGGGAACGAACATCCGTCCAGCGACTCGGAGATGGACCTGAATAAAGACAAGAAGGAGGTAAGACGCGGTTCACGTTAACCGGCTGCTGGTCAATTCGTTGCTAACCGACTCCGCTTGTTGCAGCCGAGTTCTGGATCCGAGAAACCGGAAGTGAAACCACCACCTGGCCTGAAGGTGAGAACATTCAAAGCCCCCAAAAATCTGTTTTTATCTTGTTTTTCTTTTTGTGGTTTTCATAATAATAATGTTGTAGTTTCCTTATTTTATATTTATTCTAAGTCTTGACTGTATCTTTTTGTATTTATTGACTAAATGTGTGTGGATAAGTTATTTTCTCTTTGTTTAAGCCTTGATATTACCAGGATGAATTGACCTGTTCAGGGACAACAGATGAAAATCTCTTTTTTTTTTCTGGTCTTCTTGCTCAGATCATTTATTAATTGCTTATTTCAGGTTTGATGGTGATTTCACACCCAGGTGTATGAGAAACCAGTTGCTATGGCTGAGTAATGTTTTCAGAATGAGGACAAAATGTTTCTGGCATCTTAAGATCGGTTTATATTCTTTATCATATTAGCCTTGAGCGTCGTTAGCATCACAGAGAAAGCTGACGATCATAAACTGGTATCTGCTGGGAGTCAGATTAACTCCTTTGGCAAAATGACCCTTGCAAAATTCATCAACTTGAAAATGTTCTTGTTTTAACAGGATTTTTAAAATTGTTTTTAAAAAATTTTGTTTCTCCTTTAAGACCAAAAATATATTATTCCCTTTTAAATTAGGGAATAATATATTCCCTAATTTATTAGGACAGCAACACGTCTTAGGATTTTTCACGTTGACTGGAAGAAACGGAGTGAAAAGATAAGAGTCATCATGACCCCATCGATTCCTTTTTAACAAGTTACAATCTGCCAGTTTATTTTTACATCCTGATTTCACAAGAAATTTCTCATTTAGAAAGTTTGGCATCTCACCGTAACGCGTCACTGCTGCCGAATTTATTTCCAAGCCTTGGCATTGAAACGCATGAAAATTATCTCACTTTTAGTCCTCTTCATAACTTCCACACTGAAGAATGTTGATGAGCGGCTGGGGACTTTTTAAAGCTGTCAGTCACTCAAAAATTGTTTGCTAACTGATTTTTATTTTTATTTATTTATTTTTTTAATGAGCAGACAGGAGGGAAGACATCTCAGAGGATGAAGAAACGTCCTCCCAGAGGAATGTTCCTCAACCAGCAGGACGTGGTGTCTCTGTCCTCTTCCACTGCTCAGGGACTCACCAGACAGCTGGACAGTCAGCTGGTGTCCATAAAGAGACAGGTCTGCTGTGTTCCGGCTCTGTTCAAATGGCTCCGCTCTGCTTGTCTCTGTGCATTGTCTCTTTTCTGTCCTGTAGATTCAGACCATCAAGCAGACAAACAGTGCTCTGAAGGAGAAGCTCAGCTCAGGAGTGGACGAGTTCAGGCATCCTGAGGTAACCGTAGCAACAGTAGTACGAATGGTTGAGTTTTGAATTGTTTCTTTAGCAAACATTTAGCGTTGCTGCTGGACACGTTGGTGAGCCGCTGTTTTTGTTTCAGGCAAATCAGAAGTTCAATAATCGCTGGACCACAGAGGAGCAGCTTCTGGCCGTCCAAGGTATCCAGCCAATCAGCTGGTAGCTTTCAGCCGCTTAATTCGTCACGCTAATTAACGCCTGAATCCCTCCGTCCAGCTATCAGGAAGTACGGCCGCGACTACCAGGCCATTTCAGACGTGATTGGCAACAAGTCCGTGGTGCAGGTGAAGAACTTTCTGGTGAACTACCGGCGAAGGTTTAACCTGGACGAGGTCCTGCAGGAGTGGGAGGCAGAGCATGAGATGGAGGGTGGAGACGTGAAAGCAGAGGAGGAGAAAATGATGGAGGACAACATGACGGCGTGCGCAGCTGAAGATGAAGAGGCTGCTGGCAAGCAGAAGAAGGAGGTGAGATCCTAAACCTGGGTGCAGGTCCCAAAAACAGCATGAGACTCTCAACCTCACCCTAAAATGTCTCACCACTGAAAAATCTTTTTTTAAGAAAAGCTTGCGGTAGTGCTGGACTATAAATCAATAACAATATGTGTCATGATAGACATATGATCAATATCAGTAGATAATACAGCTGATATTCATTATTCTATTAATGGAATAATCACTGAACGTCAATCCAGAACTGCACAGTATTCTGGGAGATGAAGGCAGAGGAAAAGCTTATTTATCAATAAAAAAAAAGGTGAGTGGCATCAACGAACTCACTCACTGACTCACTCTTTGGTTACCAAGCAACAAGCTGTAGTTTGAGGTTTCACCACTGTGCGTCACAAATGCTTGAGGACAAAAAGCAATGGAGAGAAAACTGTGACTAAAACAGGAAGTTCTGCCACCAGTTTGGCAAAACTTCCAATATTTAAAGCAAAAATCTAATCAATAAGTATCAATATTGAAAATGATCTATGGACTGATATGACATGGTTATATCTTAAGTTTTTAAGCCTTATCTATGTTCAAAAAGCAACAGAGGGTTTTTCAGTTGAAAATCAGTCAGACTCTCAGTTCACCAGGAACAGGTCTTTCTTTTCTGCTTCCTTACAACATATCTTTTGTTTTTTTGGTTTAGTTTTTTTTTTTTTTTTAGAAAACTCTCCAAAATCAATAAGAGAAACTTTCAACAATCAAACTCTTCTAATAGCGGAGCAGCTTTTTCCATGTTCCCTCTGATTTTGATAGATGTTCTTTTTGTTGTTGTTTTTTTTTTACTTACTTGCATGTTAGAGCAAAACATGCTGGGAAATTTAAATGACCTTTCATGTAAATCAGGAGGAATTTATCATTTTGGGTTTAAATGTACATAATTTGCCACATTGACTTGGTTTTTGACTCGACGTGGCAGCGCCGTCAAGTGGGAGAGTAAAGAAAGGATCGACGAAGCTAAGGACAGATGGTTTCTGTCTGTTTTAGTTTTTTTGTTTTTGTCAAGCTTAAATATTTCAATGAATCAGACTTCTATATGTCATTTATACATTAGCCGTTTTCAATGATTTTTATCATTTGGAAAAAGCCTGTCCACACCATCACGGCCCCATGTGAAAATCTGATCGCCCTTCTTGTTAAATGATGAATCAACTGTTTCACCGCATTTTCTTGGGTCAGTTAGCATATAAGCGGAGCAGCCCCACAACGATGGCTGGCATTAGAATCTGTCCTGAGTTATGGATGGAAGTTCACTTGTAGCTGCATCCAAGCCGACTGTGAGCTAAACACTAAACTGATTTGCTTACCCAACATGCATTGTTTCCAAGCATTGTTCACAGAGCAGCCCGCCCCCGCCACACCCCTCTCTCAGCTCCTTCAGACTAGCCAGCAGCAATTAGCAAGCACCTGCTAGAACTACGTATCTGCTGAGCACATAACAGGAGCTACTTCTCAGAGCAACGCTGGTAAAAATGTTAAAGAATTCATAAAGGAGCCATGTTGTTATGAATTCCCGAAGGCAGAGTTTCAGAAGGAGCAGGTGCTTCTTAAAGAGACAGATACTCAACTTCAAGGAGTCATATTTGATATACATAGAATTTTTTTAACAATTGCAGGTAACATAGTAATTTGATTGTCTGGAAAACGCGTATTACTGCCCCTTCTAACATTACTGAGCCTCTGATCCTGTTTTGCAGCAAAAATCTCAGAGCCTGTTGCTGATGAGAGGCTTTTATTTTGCAGGACTCGTCTGTTCCAATGGACTCGGAGTGACCTCTAACCTCCAGAGAAACCAGCCCGACACCGGACCCCCAGCCTCCTGGAGGATTGCTTTCTTTAGTCGTCTCTCTTTATTATTTTGGCCCTCTGTTTTTCAGTTTTGCTTCTGTTTGCGTATGTCACGAAGTCGTCCCCATCCTCTATGGACCAATTCATACTTCAGCCATCAATTACAGTCAGAGGACTTTTTTTCGTTTGTTTGTTTTGTCACATAACGTTTTGAATTGTTTCTACGTTTGTGTTTTGGGATCTGAGGTGCAGGAAGAATTGGATGAAGGTTGGGTTGCGTGGGGCTTGTCATTTCCTGATTAGCTTATTGCATTTTTTAAAAGATTTTTTAGAGGAAAAAAAAAAAATCCAATAAAACCAAAGTTTATTAAGAAAATTGCGTGACTTCTATTTCACAGTTTATTTTTTCTTTTGGGATTAAAAGTTTAGTTTCCATAGTTACATATTTAATATGTCTTCATGAACTTATTTTTATTTTTATTTTATCAATATTTTGTCCAAGTGAACTGAATTTATTTTCGTTGCACCATTCTCAGGAAAATATGATTCTTGACGAATGTGTGTGATAATTCTTTTTTCTTTCTTGTTTGTTTTTATGAATTTGCATCATAAAAATTCACAAATAAACATTTTCTGATTTCAGCTATGTGTTTTGTGTATTTTTTTTTTAACTGCTTTTTAATTGTGTCTAATCCAAATATTGGTCGTCACACTGAGGTTCCTCAGCGCAAACTCAGTCACCGGAAATATGCAATTAATCATCTGTTCATTGCACAATTTTTAGCGTTTTAAATTAAAATGATAAAATTTTATAGTATACTGATAAATAAAATCTATTGGTTTTTCAAAACTTAAAATATGTTTAATTTTAGAATGATAAATGATTTTACTGCTTCTACTTCAAAACTTCTCTAATTCTCTAAGATCTGGTGGATATGAACTATGGACCAAATTCTCATTCTAATCTTACAACTAATTTAGGAAAAAATTAAATCTGAATCCAACTTGGCACTGATCCAGCTCAGTTATTATGATCCTGTGAATCAGATTCTTTTGACACCAGGCCAGTTTCATTTACATAGAATCCAGATCAGTGAGTTTCAGTTGACCGAAGTGACTGTGATATGTTGTTATATGAACCCACAAGTGCATAAATTTCTACAGTTCACTGGAAAATTCTTCATTATACGTAATCCACAATTTATTAGATAAAAATCCCCAGTCTGCTGAACCTGCATCATATGACGTTATGTGGGTTTATGATGTAATGACTCTAATTTTTATAATGAAGGCTCGCCTGGCCTGCTACTGTAACAGAAGCAGAGAATTGTTATAAGCTTCTTTTTTTTTAAGACAAAATTTAGGTCTGATATCTAAATATAGAAACATTTCCTAGAATACACCAACAGTTGAAAGCAGAAGTTTCCATACACAGAATAAAAAAGGCACATACACATTGTCAATTGTCATAATTTCTTTAATTTGTTACTTCAAAGTTCATTTAAAATATATCACATAGATCATTATTTACACACAGGCGGAATTTAGACTACTAGGCTACTGACTTGCGCTGCAGTCTCTTAACAAGAAGCGTTTCGATTTGAAAGGGAGAAACAGCGCCCCCTGTGGTGTAGTCTTGATTCTCCCTGGAGCCTCCGGGAAAGCTGCGCCCCCTGACGGTATGCTCCTCGTCGGGCAACTGGGGGATTTCCTGAGCGGAAGCAGTGGAGGGGGTTTCCAGTGTGATCAGCCCAGGCCTCCCTGCTGGCTCTCTGAGGTGGACCCAGTAACTTCTCTCTCCGGGACTGACAGTACAGACCGAACCCAGAGAAGTGCCGAGCGGAACTGGACCATGAGGAGTCCGCCTGAAGCCTGGAGGCTCCACGGCAGCGTCAGCGGAACGGCAACGGTTTGAATCCGCAGTAAATCCGCCGAGCTGTAGCCTGCCGAGGAGACTGATGTGAGTTCACACACACACACACACACACTCATTCACAGACACACACACATACATTCAGTACATCACTAAGAGTGGAGGGACATTTAGGCTCGCGGACCAGTAATAATCAGTCTAGTCACGGCTGTGTGTGTGTGTGTGTGTGAGAGAGAGAGAGAGAGAGTGTGTTCTGATGGTTTGGATAAATGGACCTTCTATTGACAAGAACAGCGGCGACGCTGAAGAAGCTAGGCGCTCGCTAGCATTAGCAGTCCGTGTGTTTACATCCGCCGCCTGGTTCTAAGTGACAAATACATCAGTAATGTGAGCGATGAGTGTCCGAAACACCGCGATACGGCGAGGGGCCAGCGAAGGATCGCCTCCTGTTGGCGTCTTTCATTTATTGTCCCGGTTGGACGGCGTGTCTCTCTGTGTGTGGAGGCTTGTCGGATGAAGAGAGGATGACTCCTGGGTCAGATGTCAGCGTTGTAAGGTCATGTTGTTGGGTGATGAACGCGTGCTTGGTGGAAGCGGCTGTTCGCGGTGATGAGATGTCAGAAGATGTCACCTGCTGTGAGTCACGGACTGGAAGTCAGAACTGTTCCCAGAAACAGCAGGGATGTTCCACGGCTTCATTTCAGAGAACAGAGGGAGCCGATGACAGCAGGCTGAGGTGATCTACTGCGCCCGTGTCTTTTTAGAGACGGATCGGTTAATCGCCCATAAATCGGTTGGTTAACCGATTTATGATTAATCCACCATAAATCACTTTTTTTTCCTGCTATTTCTTTGAGAAAAAGCAAAAATCCAAATTTTTGTTTTTGTCTTGTTTTTCTTATTTGTTTATATTCACGAAAAAGAACTACCACGATTTTCCATCCGTAACCATATCAACCAGCAGCAGGACACATTTGTAATTCCTTCTTTTTTCTTTCTTTTTTTTTTTGTCTGTTTGATTTGACAGAAAGTTTTCATTCCTTATGTGAAGGCATTCAGGATGAAAAGAACTGCCACAATTTTCTGATTCCGATGAAGAATCGGAATCAGCAGATCAATGCCAAATATAGCTGATGGGCCAGGAAAGGCCTGAGCGGTGCATTTCTGAACTGAACAGTTTTTGGAGGTTTGGTTGAGAAACGACTCTGATCCATCAGGACGAACGGATCGACTCTGCTGGACAGGTTTCTGTTGTTAACACAAGCAGGACTGGGAGTGTTTAGACGGACGGAACAAAATCGGAACAAAATACAGACTTATGCAATAAAATTTCCAATCATTGCCTGGTAACATCCGGAAATGGAATAATGTTATCCCGATCTATTGGAATAAACGTTTGAACCTATTGTTCAAACGCTCTCATTGTATTTCAACCCATAAACACCTGACTGGACGAATGAGTGAATGACCGATGGATAAATGATGAATTATCACATTTTAGGAGAAATTCAGACACCTGATTAATAAATGATCTATTAAACGCACTGTCGAGATTCTGGATGTTTTCTTGGCAGCTTTGATAACACAGTGGCCGTAGCCTCAAGGTGGATTTTTGAAAATATTCTAAGAACGGCCAGTTTTCCCTTGATCCGTCTGTGATCTGATGCGATGTGCTGAGAGATCTGTACTTCTGATTCTTATATCTTATATCAAATCTAAGACACGCTTACAAACACAGTGTGCTAACGTATGGTTTGCTGTAGGGGGGGGCGCTCGTGGAATCGTTTATTATTTGTCGTGAAAAATTTCTCATCATAAGAATTTTGATTTATGGTTGTCTCCATAAATTTCAATCGATAAAAGACTGTTGTTGTTTTGTTCAAAAATGCTATTTTTACTATTTGCTCCATGAAAGCATCAATAAAAGCCAGTAAATTTGAAAGTATGATCAGACATAATCACTGTGTGCAGTTTAAATGACACTCCTGTTGTTAAGTGACATCCTATAGAAGACCGTTTCAAATAGGAATTTTTTTTCATGAACACTATTAGTGTTTGTGATGCCATGAATGCCATAACATGCAGCAGTCACAGCCACATGGCTGGCTTAAAAAAAAAAAAAGCTTTATCAATATCACAATAGTACTGCAAAAAAAAATATCCTGATAAAATTGCAAGCTGATGTCTTCTGCTTTGCTGTGTAAATGGATGACCTTCACTCTCAGCTCTAGAACCTGTAACAAAGTAGCTGCAGAAAATGTTTCTCTCATTCATTTGTTATAGATTTGGGGAAGAGGAAAGTGATTTTGGGAGGAAACCTGACAAAAAACACGTAACTGGGTATTGGCCATTTGAAATGCGATCGGTGCATCACGCATAACGTGAAACACACGTTCCTTACGGTTGAGCTGTTTGTGCCTTTTGTCTCTATCGCTGCTGCTTTATGTTATTTGCCCTTACTGTGGGGGGAGGGGGGGGGCAGAAAACGCCCCAACTTGCTCATGTTTATCTGAACCAGTAAACCTTATCTTGCATTTCCAGATACTTGCTGCTGAAATCATCTCTGGACTCCAGGTATCACTAATGACTGCTCTGAGCTGTGAGTTGTTTCGGAGCTTCGTTTGGCTCATCACTGAGACCTTTAAGCTTTCTAACTTTTGAACTTGCTGACGTCTGAAAGGATGGCTGAGTCAAACTGGTCGACTTGCGCGATTGGCTGATCTGGTTGTGTTGACAACCCCATCAGGCCTGGTTCCCGCTCCGATGGTCTCATTAACAAATTCAGACGCCGATGCTTTTCTTTTGCGACTGTAACAGCTGATCTGAGTTCAGGAAAACCCCGTTTGAGGAACCGTTCCACTTTCTCTTTCTGCAAACAGAGTGCTCAGTCATGATGTCGCGTCTGATCAAACTAAACTCTGTTACACTCTGCAAGTTTATTCTCAGCGTGCCCTTCAATTCATTTCTTAATATGAAGCGCTGGTTTTCTTTTAGTGGCAACAATCATTGCACAACCTCTCTGTGAAAAAAAAAATCCTCCCAGAAACACTCAGGAATATTTAAGGCTTTTCTTTGGTCATGTTGGAGTTTCATTCTGCCACTGTGTCACGCTCACAGAGATAGAATGTGCTTGTGTTGCTAATGGAATCAATGGAAAAGCCCCTAACATCCCCACAGTTCAGCCCTGACAGGAAGTGTGCACTGTTTGTATACGTGTGTGTGCGTGCGCGCGCGCGTGTGTGTGTGTGTGTGTGTGTGTGTGTGTGTGTGTGTGTGTGTGTGTGTGTGTGTGTGTGTGTGTCTGTTTTATAGAGTTCAATGGTACTTGCTTGCACACACCCTTACTGTTCTGTACTTTTCTTGAAAATGCATCTGAACTGGGACATTCACGGTTAGAACGAGTTCAGTTACTGACGGTTTGTAGATTTTTACAAGAAAAAAAAGAAAACAAAAGCTTTGTTGAAACTTCAGATATTTAAAAAAAAGAAAACAAACACAAAGAAAATCAAAAAAGCAACAGGAAAAGAAACGGTGTGAGCTGCCAGGTGGCACACAGGTCGTCACCTTTATGTCTGCCTTACATTCTTTCATGTCTCTACATGCAGATGTGAAGTGATCTGTCACCATCTGCTCACAGTCTGCTGGGAGGAACGGTGGTGATGCGACTTTGGGTTTGATCAGGGGCCATAATCTCTTATTTCATAAGAACAAAATGCCCCAAATGGGGAACAAACCGCAAATGGAGGCAGCATGATTAACCCTGCCACAATAAGCAATCAATCAGTTCATCACATGATAAACTAAAACGAGCTTGATCATTTCAAGTTTGGTTTATTTACATGTTTCAAACGTATTCACATTCACATTTCAATATGTATATGCGTGTAAATAAATAGGTAATTATTTATCTGAAAAGGAGTTACCATTCCCCACTGTCCTTTATTCTCCTATATGTCTTATTTTCGACTGTAAAAATAAGAAAAACATTCTGATGATATTTTTTGAAGGGCAGTTTTGTCTACTTGATGATCCGTTTTATTTATGGTTTTGATTGTGTTGGATTTCAATCTCCTTTTTTCATTTATTGTTCATGGTTGTCGTGTTTATTTTCCATATTTAAAATATGCAAAATTTGCAGTTCCAGTGTGGCGTGTTCGGTACAAACTGAAAGTTTCTTTAGTTTTTGAGAGGATGAACTTGTATCAGTACATTATTGTGAATGTGTTACTTGTAAATGGTCTCGAAACAACAATATTATCGTTTATAGTAATAAGTCGTGGGACATTTTATCACCCAGAAACTTTCATTTATTTTTTTCACTTTTTTTATCGGAAGCAGTCTAATCATGCAACATTGCGGCTTTCAAAAAAAAAAAAACACACATAAAGGTTCACAGTTAGTTAAAATACTACCTACATATATCCATGTGTATTGCCATTCACATTCACACCAGCCTCAGGTGCTACTATAAAGATGATAATAATAATAACTATTACTAACTATTCAGTGATAAATTAAAATCTGCAATATGAAGCACATTAAAGAAAGATTAGCAGCTTTGTGGATCTTTCCTCTGAGTCGACTTCCCCTCCATCCTGTTGCTCTGCAGCTGTAGTACCGCACTGTGCTGCAGTTGAACACCTGCAGGAGGAGTTCAGTGTGTTATCCCAACCCCAATCTTTTTTTTAACCTACTTAGAAAATTCAGCTGTTGATTAGCCTTCATCCACTTCCTGCCTCTCTGCCTACTCCTTCCTCCCATTAATGAGCCCTGCTACTGCTGCGTCATCGGCATACTTCACTGCCGGCCTGCCACCATGGTGGGTTTGGTGGTCATGTGTCAGCAGTGCATAGAGGTGAGGTTGATGGGCGAGGTTGGGGAGTTGTGGATCTTTGCAGTCCGTGGTCTTGTCGGGTCAGGAAGTCTAATTTCCAGTTGGAGGCTGAAGGGTTCGGTTCACCAGTGTTTGTTGGAGGATTGTGTTAAAGGTGGAGCTGGGGCTCCAAAACGGCAACCTCACCCAGTTTTTCAGGTGAAAGAGCGACTGATGAGTCACAGCTCAGTAACAGCGGTTGTGGTTCTGGCTTCAGGCTTCCTGGTGAGTGTCTATTGTAGCGACAGTGGACATCACCAGCCTCTCAGAGCACTTCATTACTGCTGCAGTGAAGGGCCAGTAGTCATTTGGTCAGGGGACTGTCTGGGGCCTCATCACTGGAAAGGTAAAACACTTTGAGGTGTGAAACATATCTGTGAACAGAGAGCTGATGCGCACAGTGCTTTAGAACCGGACCAAACCCCCGTCATTGCCTGCAGCTTCATGGGGTTTATTTCCCATAGTGCCCTTCTTCTCTCAGCCACCTTCACACAGGGAGGAGGTTGTTAGGTGAATGTGGGAGTCTGGAAGTAAACGTGGTATTAGTCCCTTCAACGTGTCTGAGTGTCTCTGCACAAATTGGGTCACTTTGTTCCTTCACTATTTTCTCCACACTCTGTCTGTGGTCTCTTTGCAGCCTCTTTACTCCCTTCTCATGATGTCTTTGTGCCCGTCTTGTTCCCTTCTTTTGGTCTTTTCATACTCGCTCCCTCTTGTGGACTTTCCATTCCCTGTTTGTGGTTTCCTTGTACTCTTTCTGTGGTCTCTCTTTTCCTTGTTACAGTGTTTTTTCATACTCAAACTGTGGTCATTTTTTTGCCTGGCTGTGGCCTCTGTTCCCTTGTTTAGGTCTCTCTGTTCCCTTGTTTAGGTCTCTGTTCCCTTGTTGTGGTCTCTGTTCCCTTGTTTAGGTCTCTCTGTTCCCTTGTTGTGGTCTCTGTTCCCTTGTTTAGGTCTCTCTGTTCCCTTGTTGTGGTCTCTCTGTTCCCTTGTTTAGGTCTCTCTGTTCCCTTGTTGTTGTCTCTGTTCCCTTGTTTAGGTCTCTCTGTTCCCTTGTTGTTGTCTCTGTTCCCTTGTT